>JASGAU010394251.1:0-13055 GCA_030220045.1 Australoheros facetus | reverse complement strand
CAGCGGATATGAAAGAAATGGCTGCAGACCACAGAAATGTGTGTGAATGACTCAGACTGACCCTGGAGGGCCGCAGGGCGGTGTAAATGGCCGTGTATGGAACAGACTGCGTCTTCATGATGCTCAGCACCTGACCAATCGCCTCATCTGAAAAACACGCATCACAGAGCAAACGGCCACATGAAAAAATACCGAACACGCCTCAGGAAAATGATAGCTTCAGTCGCCGGGTCAGAATAACCGGACTCACCGTTTCCACTGAGAATCTCTTTGGCAGACATCAGATCAGCCCTGGAAGAAAGACGAGGCCACAATGAGACACTTTCGTGGGAAATCTCGTTAACGTATCATTGATTAGTTTGGTGAACAGACCCGATGCCGTAGGGCAGCCTGAACACGAGCAGAGCAGGTGAGGAGGCGTTCAGTCTCAGCTGACTCAGCGTCTCAGGGTCCATGTACAGAGGGGAGGTTTCTAATTGGTCCTGCAGCTGACCAATCACCGCACTGGCCGCAGGCCAGGACACGGCAGGTAACACCAGGGAGGAGGACGATGACTTCAGCGCTCCCTGTGACGCAGAAAGAGAAGCCATCATTGGCCGGGGCCCACCTGAGGGTAAATAAACTCTGAGCTCTCGAGCGTTCTGTTGGTCACTAAAACGCCATCATACTGATCCCACCTCCAGGTTTGGGAACACGTTGTCCTGCTTGTTTCCAAAGGCTCCTCCATTCATGGTGAAGTCCTCGATGCTCATCTGAAGACCAACGAGGAAAAACGTTTCAGCCAGAAATATTTTATTAGTAATGTTTTATCATTATTCAAGACCAACACTGGTGACCTTTGAGGTCATCTGAGCTTAGTTTGAAGGAAAAACCATCAGGAACAGAGAGAGCCGGGGAGGTGGGAGGAACAGCAGCTCCACAAACAGACCCGAAACTGTCAGAGAGACTAAAGGGCTGCAACGATTCAGCGAGTAACTCCAATAACTCAATTACAAAACTACTACGATGATGCTCATTTAAAGGCTTACAACCACACACACACACACACACACACACACACACACACACACACCAAATCTACAACACTGTCCTAACTCCTTTTCTGTCTCCCAATGATGTAAGAAAGACTTCCAATAATTCAGAGTAAAAATCTGCTAATAAAGAATGTTTGAATGTGTTCAGCTTCATGCAGAGAGAAACACACACCTGACACTCAGTGACAGGGGGAGGGGTCAGGGTGTACCTTGTCCTGAAGGAAGAGAACTACATTGTGTGGTCCCACGTCCAGAGCTTTCTCCAGGTAGGAGGCCAGCTGCTGCTGCCCCACGATGTGGCCGGCTGTGGGAGGAGCCTGAGCTGGCATGGAGCTGCTGGAGGAGAAACAAAGCACAGGTGGAGGAGTGCTCAGGTTACCACCTGCACGCATGCACACGGCCCAAAGTATCTGATGCAGTTACAGCTAGAATCAAACCGATCATGAGCTAACGCCTGATTATAATTAAATATGTAGCACTTCATGATGTTAGCTGTTTTATGTCCTGATGTGAGCGCTTCAGCATCTGCAGACCTTCCTCACAGGAACATCTGAGAGCCGATCAGTTCATAGCAATAAAGACTCAGAACAACCAGAACACTTGGCGGAAATACTGCGGTGTGTGTGTGTGTCACGTGACACCTTCAGCCAATCAGACCGCGCAGCCACATGTAGGTGATATGCTGCTTGGTGACGCACCTGTCAGTCATCAGGACTGCAGGAGGTCCTCCTGTCCTGCCCTCCGCTTTAACGTTCACTCATTAAAGAGCCTAAACGAAGCCTTCCCTCCTTCCCTCCTTTCCTTAAACCGTTCGCAGCTGCCGAGGCCGCGGACCGAGCCGAGAGGGCGGGTAAAGCGGGTAAAGCCAGTGCAGCTGCCGCGGTCACTCACCCTTCGCTGGTCCACAGAATCAGCGGCACCTGCTCGTCGCAGCTCGCCGGTTCCAACCCGCTCAGTAAAGCGAGAAAAACGGCCGCAGCCGCAGAGATGCGCTGCAGCCTCAGTGTTCCTGCCGCCGCCATCTTCAGTCTCTGACAGCACGGGACGGTCGTGACGTCCGTGACGCGCCGCAGCACCACGTGACGCAACGGCGGCCGCTAAATAATAATATAATTCTTTTATCAGTCATTATTGTTAAATATGGTTATTTATTGGTATTATAAACATTATGTAAGTAGCAATATTAGCTAAATATTAAATCATTTGTTTTAACACTCGATAGTTTCTATTACATGAAACCGTATTAGTTATTAACGTAACATTATTATTGTTTTAATATTAAATATTGCACATTTTATTTAATAACAAATTATTTTAGTATATCATTAACTATTGATAAACTTATTTTAATCTTTAATATTTATTATCTTATTTAATATGATTTATTTTGAACGCATATTGAATTTTAATAATTTTATATATTTTAAATACATATTAAATATTACGTACCATAATCTGATAACTATTTTTAAATTTATTAATTTTTTAAATAATATCTTTCATTGTTATTTTAATTCACTTAATTAGTTTTGGTATGATTAAATGCTGTTTATAAAAAACATTATTAAAAAAGTCCTGAAGGTGAATTATTTTTATCTTGTACACAAACATTTTGTATCATGTATAAATGATTTAATAATTTAGTACTTATATCCTGCAGACATTTTGATTATTTGAAGCCAAAGCGTCACATTATGAGGTCAGCGTGTGCCCAGTAATCCTCCAAAGCTCGGACGGACTGCTGTAAACGTGCAGTTTCAGCTTCTGCAAATGAGCAGATTGGATCCACTTTGATGGATATGATTGTGGCCACATCCACTCATAACTCCTCCCAAAAATGCTAAAACTATTCCTAGATAGTATTTAAAGTTTTTTTTAAAAGGAGAAAGCTATGTAAAAAAAAAAAAAAAGTCTGATGTTCAGTATAAACTCAGGATAAACTGATCATCTTCAATGGCTGATGTAGAAAAACTGTTCGTATGTATACTGCTGAGACAAACTACAAACAGGAACTAATTCAAACTTAGAAAAGTCAGATTGTTTATTGGCATTCATTCATATCAAGTTTAGGAAAGAGTGGCAATGACAGTAAGGCAAAGCACATATAAAATCAGACTTTCTCCTTATAAAAGCCTTTTTGTCCTCTGTGACAGCAGCATTCAAAAAAGTGAAAACTGAAAATTATCTACAGAACAGACATGACTGGAAGCAAGACGGAGCGGTCCAGTGATTAAATATAATTTGATCACTGGACCGTGATTGACTACCACTGTCAATCATTCACTGTCTGAGCATCCTTCTGAGAACAGATGTGAAAGTGTGCAGCACTTTAACCTCCACAGGAACAAAAAATAATCATAATCAAGGTCACGTGCACAGAGGAGCATGAGGAGTACCAATATTTGGTGCTTTAAAGAACAGCAGCTTTGTGTTCAGCTCTCCTGAAAACAGGGTTAGTTCATCCTGATCGGACAGTGAGCAGGAGCAATAAAGGAGCCACATGGAGGCCATCATCCAAACACAGCTGAGTGACCCGCTCTGGGGTCAAAGGTACTTTTCGTGGTTACCCAACTTCCCCACCAGAGGGCAGCGTTTCACACGTGGCTGTGCTGAAACGAGTTTAACTTGTAACTTCTGATTTTTGCCTTTCAGCAGCAGCGCTTCTTCACGGGGCCGAGTAAGGCTTACACCGGCCTGCTGCACCACCCTGTGGTGAAAAAGAGGTACTGCACCAAAATACAGCCCAGGCTTCAGCTCATCTCTGCAGCACAACATAAATGGATGGATATAAAATTACAGCATTATAATAGAGTCTAACTGCTATAATTACAAAATAACTATTTATTTTCTAATTTTAGTTTTAACTGTGTTTACTTTGCAGGGTTTCCAAGGCTGATTTGTGACCCTGAGTTTATTTTTAGTTTGTATTTCAGTGAACAGACGGGTGGTTCTCAGAAACGTCAGAACAGGTGTGACAGTAAAAACAGGTGAGTCGGACCCAAAATATCAAAAACTCATTTCCTGTATTTTTTTCTTATGTAAGTGCACAGTGTTGGTTCAATAAGCTGTTTGATTTGATTTTACACACAAGCCTAAAGGCAGGTCAGTGACTCCACATGTGTTGTGTGTCTGTAACTGTAACCGGCTGTAAGTATTTTCAGTGAGCAGTGATTGACAGGTGGACAGGTGTGTGTGTGTCCGGGCCGTGGTTAACTAGTCTGGCTGGTAGTTAACTGTAACCTCGGTGCAGTATTGATCACCAGTGACTTTAAATTTGGAGAGAAGATCGTGGTTATTGTTCACCAAAAAGCAAACATTAATCAAACACCATGAGGCGGACCCTTCACCCATTCATCACCCCGACCTGAACACCCCCTTCTGCTGTGGCTCTGGACTTCTGCACTGGAGGTAATATTTGAAAGAGAGGGTTAATGGTACCAAAGAGGTATCATCCTCCTGAAATCCTCCTGAGGTCTTCTGGACCAGTCCAAAGACTTCCTTCTTAAAGGTCACAAAGAAATCTGACCTACGTGTTCATATGTAACTCGTTCATCCGTCGACGGTTAGAGTTCAGTGATCAATCCTGCTTTGAAACAATGACTGAATTACAAAAGGAGTTTGTTGCATCAAAGTTACAGAAACGTTCAGTTACGTCCATTTAATCACAACACGGCTCCAAAAACGCTCCGCGGCTCAGCGACGTCTCGGGGTGGAGGTTTGGGAGCTCCTGCAGAGGGAAGGAGGAGCCGTCCTGCCAGCGGTGAGGAGTGTTTGCAGGCAGCAACGGGACGGCTGGGACTCAGGACCTGGTCTCGATCTGTCGGTGCAGGTCCTCGGCCTGGGCTTTCAGGCTCCAGAACTCCACCTGGATGAAATCCGTCAGGGTCTTCCTCATTTCCAACTGAAGGGAAAATTTAGAGAAAGATGATGTTGGAACAATACATACAGTATCTGTTCTAATGACATTCGACGTTTGGGAACACAGAGTCTCTCAGATTAAGGATTTAATCAGGATAAGTGGAAAAGCAAAGTCCTCAAACGTCTTATTCTATCCAAACAGATCCAACGAGAAGCTTTACTTTACTTTATCACTTTTTTTTTTTTGCTGTCACTGAACTTCATGATGGGACCGATTCAAACTCACCTGGCTCTTGTTCTCAGCTCGGAGGGTTTCAATGAGCTCTTTGACGCTGAACGGTTTCCCGACCAGGACTGTGATTCTCTGGAAGAAAACCGCACAGGTAAGAAAACCCCAAAGCTCAGAATACAGACTACAGGCTGAAGTGTCCTACCTTGCCCATGCGGGGGATGTAGGGCTCCACATTGGGCAGCACGTCGCTCAAACCTGCAGAAGCAGAGGAGAAGCAATGACGGTGTTTCCTCTGCACCTGCTCCGTGACACTTCACATTCAACAGTAAGATAACGATGATGTCGTCCTCCTCTGATGACACAACAGCAGATCTGCAACCATGGCAGGTGTTTCAAAGAACCGAGGCTGCATCCACACAGCGCTCATTAGAAACTCACCCACATGCCAGAGCGGCAGGATGACTGGATTCAGTGAGCACTCTGCAATCAGCCGACCCACACCTACAACACAAACCACAGAAACACACAAATGTTCTCACACTGAGAACCTGGATCGTTACAACACTGACATACAAACTGCACTCACCCCACTTTAACCGTATGAATTCCTCCGTCATGTTGATTTTGCCTGTTACATGGAGAGGAGGAGGAGTTCATTTTCACAATAAGAAAAAATATAGAAAAAAAGAAGTGTGTGAGGAGGGAGGTTAGCAGACCTTCTGGAAAGATGTGCACCCACTCCCCTTTGTTCAGCTTCTCCAGGACGAAGTCCATTCCTTTCTGGTAAACACCATCACCTAAAGGACGCACGCAGACAAAAACTGTCATTCAGACAGGACAGCGAACCTGGCACTGAAACGTGGAAAAAAACGGATGTTCAGAACAATCCTTTTAACCAATTAAATGTTTTCTTTCACTAAAGCTCCGCCTTATTTAGCGTGAGGCTCACGAAGCCGTCAGACTAACAGATGGAGGTTTGTACCTGGACGGGGCTGAAGTCGGCGGGCCGTCGGGCACTCACCTCTACAGACGGGAACGCACTTCCCTCGGCTGAAGAACCTGGAGTGCAGCTCTTTTGTGAAGCAGATGTCAGATGCTGCAGGCGTCCTGTCCAATCACAGGTAAGTACATAAGTGACACGCTACTGCCTGTACAATAACGACAGGCTGAAGCCGACTGCTCCAAAGACAGAAGGTGATGCTCACCACCGCATCCTGTTGAAGTTCCACAGCTGTCTGAGCCTCAGGACGCCTGCCGCAAACAGACGCCGTTACCATCAATATTTTAAGCAGCTGTGCGATTTCAGACCGAGCGCCAGTTCTTACCCCAGATATGCGGATCATCCATGCAGGACTGGTGATTGGACAAAGTGATGAGGGGCGTGTCCGAGGGCCGCTGGTCAACCAGGTCCAACAGGACCTCGTGGTTGTGAACCGTCAGACAGTTCATGTACTCTTAGAAAGAAGAGCAGGAAACAGAAATGCCCGTGTGTTACATCAGGTGAAGGTTCTCCGCGTAACATCAAGAAAACTGCAGCCAGCCGGCATCGGTCAGACACTGACAGACACTGTAACGCAGATCCGAGACCACAACGTGACAAAGCTACCGATGCTAGATGCCCGCTGTGTACCTAAGCTTACAGTTAATGATCAGTTTAAGCCTATTATTGGCCCAAACCGATCACAGCGGGTTGTGAAGTAATCAGGCATGAATGTGGTGACAGCTGTGGTGTAGCAGATCAGCCCCGGGAGTCTGAATGAGTTAGCCGACCTTTCCACTCAGGACAGGAGTTTGTTACATGAGATCGTTCACAGTTTGTCATGTTAGCAGTTAAACCAGCGTGAGCTGACATTGACTGTAGTTTTTTCCATACTGCATGAATCTGATGATCTTAGCTGGAGATCAAAGTTACAAACTAAAAGATCAACATAAGCACGACTTTGATCAGAACAGGAAGGCTGCTGAGTGCAAACGTTAAATGTGAATTTCTGTCTGTGTACGCAGCAGCACATTTATGAGTTCATCTAATTTAATTGCTTTATTATCAGAAACAGACTGCATGCAATCTGACCCCGTTCAATAACAGACCGGCAGCATTATGGCAACATTTATGGCAGGTTTTAGTGACGTGTTGCTGTGCTTGACAATCATCTCATTTAAGTGAAGTGATATAATTTGATCTGATTGGATAAAACAGATGACAACAAAGTTTAACTTTGTCTACATATCACTTTGTCAGTAATACCCACTATTACAGTCTATTGCACTCACCATTATACATATAAGCATGTATGCATATTGCTTACTGTATTTTACATTGCACTGACATTTGCCTAATCATACTGGCTGTTTTTACCTTGCAGCGTGGCATATGCATGTGGTTGCCTGCTCCACCACTGAGCTACTGTGTATTTTTATCAGCGGTGTTGCACAGTGTTGCCTTTCTGTACCTCGAGCTACTGCAATATGTCCAATTTCCCTCTGGGATTAAGAAGTCCAGTCGCCTTTCTTCAAGCTGCGGAGACTACTGTGACCTGGCTGACTGAGAATCTACACAGACATGAGAGCATACCAGTTCTCATGTGGCTGATCACTTACTGGTCCAGAAGTAGGAGTAGGAGCCCACCATGCCCATGATCAGTGAGCTGGAGATCCTCCATGGCAGAGCGGGGCACTGAGGGAACGGCCATCTCACCTCCAGGGGCATCACGGCGCTCCACCGGCACTACATCCACCCACACTGACCTGAAAACACAGCCACACGGAGGGAAGCTGAACGACAGAAGCTGCAGGTGGGGCTCCTGCGTGAAGGAGCTGCTGAAGAGCAGCATTAGTGCGGCAGCCCTGGGCCTGTACTGCAAAGTCCAACACAACCACAACACAACCAGGTGCTGATTCCACACCTGTTCATCTCTGACAGTGGACCCTTAGGCCTGCAGCACCGGCTAAATCTCAGGGTTAGTCCCGCAGGGTGGTACCGGCCCTGAGCAGGTCACCTCTGGTTCTCGGCCACCGTGGATTAGATTTGACCCACGCAGCGTGTGCAAGAGAAACTTTAAAGTTTTAAGTAATGCAACCAAACGATACAAAGACTGGAAACCAGAGAGAAACGGAACCGAACAAATCCATAAACACACACATGGTCAGGCTTTAAGGAGCTTCAGTTCAGAGACGATTAAAACAAACTGTAAAAGTTCAAAGTTCATGCATGTTAAGGTTAACGTGCTGCTGCAGCTAGCGGAGCTCAACAGTTAGCTGACTGACTTTGTCCGGTTAGCTAAAAACTTCCTTAATTTCCTGTAAAACCGAGAAAAACGCGCCCTTTAGTTTCTTAACCTGCGCGAAAACATTAAAACTTCGAGCCGCAAACCGCTCCTCACCTTTGTGTCTCAGCAGCAGGCTGATGGTCACCGACCACGGAAGCAGCCGCCACGCACTGAACTGTGGGTAATGTAGTTTTAAGGCTGGTGCGCATTAAACGAAATGAGTGGCCGTGTTTACTGCAGGTAGCCTGCTCAGTTTTAATTTTTACTGTATTCACACGCCTTAAGGCTCCATAAACAAAGAGGACGGACCGTGTTTAATGGAGTCCATCACCCACTTCCGCAATGAGAAACGAGGTATTATGGGTAACGGATTCTGTGAAGTAGGCCAAAGGTGAAGAGTTCTGTTTCCCTGTGTTTCTCTTTAAGAAAATAATCATTAAAAATAATCCAATGGCTAACTTAGCACCCAGTCAGGGTACAGCAGCTGGAAATGAGCCAGTTATCACAGCACAGACCCTGAACAGATAGATATGTTACCGATAAGTACATAAAAGACACAGCACATCCTCATGATTATGTATTATTCAGAGAATTAGAAAATGAAATGAGAAACCAAACAATCTTTGTTCTGAAAACAGAAGGAGTCATGAATGAATGTTTTATATATGAGTTTATTTCTTCAGTTTAATGTGTAAGTTTTATATCCATATTTTTGGTATCACCAGCACCACTGGTGCAGCTGATCAGCAGCTGCTGGTGGAAACTGGTACTACTGGCCAAGGACAGAGGAAGAGGAAAGGTGAGGTGTTTGGAGGCAGCAAGAGAGAAGGAAGATTCATGGATGTGGTGAAAGAAGAGAAGAAGAAGAAGAAGAAGAAGAAGAAGGAGAAGAAGAAGAAGAAGAAGAAATCTGGCTCTGATGAAACTTCATGGTGCAACAGCCCACTTTGCCCAGCATTAATGATCCAGCATTGGGATAAAGTGACACTCACACTATTCATACAGCAAACTTTAGACTTTATTCAAACACTTACTAACCAAAATAATAAAAATAATCTGCTTCACACACACATATTCACTTTTTGCTTCACTTTTCAGACATGAAGTGAATGCTGAAGGATCTTAAACCTGCATTCTCTCTAATGTCCAGCAGGGGGCAAAAAGCAGTCTGATTGGATGAACCTGCTACTCACCTGATCTCTGAGCACCTTAAACACTTTCCTCATGAGTTTATGGTCTCAGTCGCTAATTTCCAGTTTTAATAAATAAAACATGATGTTTATTTTGGAAGTTATGGTCCAGGAAGCAGGGGAGGATTTAGGGCGGAGCTAACTGGTGACTGACTGTGACATTCAGTTTCAAAATATGAGGGCGGTGAAAGGAGGAGGATTATACAGAGATTTCGCAACACTTCTCCCACACTGAGGATTGCAGAGGTCGATATTTTAAAAATATATTTGTAAAGCAATATTAAAAAGTAGGTTTAAAATGAAATGATTTTATTCCTCCATCCTGACACGTGACTCCACAGACACTCAATGCTGCCAGCACAGTTCGTCTTCTTTCACCAGCTCGGGGCGACCATGTTCAGGCCCTTTAACGCCACCTCAAATCCCAGAAAACAAGCCTGAGAGGGGGAGAAAGGAATGGTGTTCGACTGTATGCTGTACTCATGTGAGTGGTAATAAAAGAGTGTATTTATATTTGATTGTGAGCATTACAGCGTTGGCCGGGAAGGCTCGCAGAAAGACGGCATTGAAGCCCTTGTAGAGGGCTTTAGGTCCTTCTTCTCGAAGCAGCGTTCGCAGGACGTCAGCCAGACCTCTGTACTTCCCATCTGCAGCTACACACACACACACACACACACACACACTGATTAGTTTGCATTCTTTGGAGCTGCTCTCTGTTTACTCTGACATCCTTTCCAGTGGAAGTTATATTTTATATTTTAAGTGAAACAGATTTATGGTTTAATCTTTGTAATAGTTTGAATTATTATATGAATACTTTATTTGAGCAAAGATTTGAAAATAAAAACTGAAATAAAAAAAATAGATATAAATAAAGTTTGCATTATTAGGGGCGTGGCCTCTCTGACAGGTGGATGGTGACACAGGCGGTTGTAGCTGCTAGCTGTCTGCTAGGCTTCCCCTCAGCTAACTGGAGTCCCTGAACTGGACCTCTGGACCGTGTTTGTGCTGTTGGAGCCTTTTGGAGCATTTTTAATTATCTGACCAATAATATGGCTGCTGTGGCTTTATTGGACTAACAGACCATCCAAGAAGGCGGAGCGCCAGTTTGATTGTGGGGTTTGATTTGCTGTTACTGATCACTGATTAGTGTGCTGTTATAGCACATGGATGCAGCTTGTCTGGAAAGCTAGTTAGTGTTAGTTACCCTTTAATCACGTCAAGATCCAAAAATCCAACATGGCGGCCATAAAGCTCATAACTCTGAAATCTGATTTCATAAACTGGTGGTTGGTGTCATGGTGATGTCCACCTTTCATATGGTCTAAAAGAAACTGCATTAACATTATCAGTGTGCAGCTTTGCTTGGATTTGGCTCTAACCTGTCTGGAAGTTTGACTTCAGCACATCTGGAGGAAGAGCGATCGTCCAGTTCAGTATTCCAGCTACACCACCGGCCAGGAGGATCCTGGGAGTGCTGAGCTGGGACACACTGACACACAGAGTCATGTATATAAGCGAAAGGAAAGGTTTACAGGATCTGAAGTCATAACTATTTGAATGGAGACTGACCTTTGACCTTCAGGGGTCAGGAAGTCTTTGAGGTATTCGTATGTGAGGAAGTACAGACCATTAGAAGGCACATCTGGAAAGAGAAAGAAGTGCAAACACCCTTTGGATTTAACAACAACACACAAGGTTACACAACACCTTCACACATGTACATACAGCTACACAAGCCACAGCTGAGCGTACCTCTGATGAGAGTGAGTACAGTCCCTTTGTAGACGCTGCGGATGCCCTGCTCCTTATACAGCCTGACTGCACAGTCCCATGGGCCTGCGTACTTGGACCCTCCACCACTCAACTGCACCTGCACAACACACATTTGACAACCATTACTTACAATTAATGAAGTTTGAGAGAGCTGAGTTAGTCGAGTTACACTGTAACCACTCAGGCAGAACAAAGTGTTCAGTGCACGAATAAAAGTCACACGATGCACGTTTAACTTTGAGCTGCACGATTCAGCGGTCAAATGTAACTACATGTACTTTCATCTTTTTTATCAAAAAGTAACCATATCAGTTTTAATCAGGCACAAAATCTTCATCCTGAAATGCAGTTACTGACATCACAGGGACTTTCCCCCACAAGACTACACACACACACACACACACACACACACACACACACACACACACACACACACACACAGATTTACCTGCAGTAAACATTTGATCCTCTCTCCTGGAGCTACGATCACTGTAGTAAACACTCCTGCCAGACAGCCAGACAGGAAGATCTGAGTGTACCTGAGCAAACAGAACAGGTGATGCATGTGAGCTCAGTCCTTTAGAAGCAAGTCTCGCCCACAGACATCTCAGTGACCTCGGGGAGCTCTTCCAGGCAGCTATCACGAACCATTTGACTATCTTTAATATCAGTGGTCAGCAGGACATAAAACTACATGTAAAATCCATCAATAAAAAAGCTTTCCCCTCCTAGAAGTTGTAGTTCTGCCTCCATCTCTGCAGCTGCAGAACTTTCAGCTTTCAGTTTAAATTCAGGATTCTTTACATACTCTCTCTCTCTCAGCTCTGCTTTGTGAGCTGTCTGCCTCTGTGGCTGCAGCTGCAGTATTTTCACCTGTTAAAGAACAGTTTATTGTTTCTGTAAATCAGCTGTTTGCAGTAGGATGGGGACACTTCTGCACACACGAGGAAGCCTGGGAATAAGTATGCAGACAAATTCAACACACGAGCATTGAACAGCTTGGCCCGACCTCCTGAGAGCAAGAAGAAGACTTCCTTTAAGACTTCCTATCCATCCTCTGAAACTATGAAGAACAGAGGGAGGAGCTTACGCTGACTATGATGCTGTAAAAGCTTTAGAGGTGAGACAGAAGCTGCCAGTGGCCTCAGTCACATGCTGAACAGTTCATACATATGGACAGAGGGTATTGGAGGTGTCAGGGTAACAGGAAGGGGTGTGAAGGGGGTGTGTTGCTTCAAAACAGCAAATGACAGCAGAGGGAGGGAGGCAGAGGAAAGGTTATATATAGAGACGTATTCAAAGTATTAAAAACACCAGCAACAGTGTGTAAGCTTCAGAGGAGCGCTGGAAGGTTGAGAGGAAGTTTAGGGATGATGAGGTTTATGGGTAATAGTTCGATTTTTCCTTTTAGCTGTGATAAGCACAGTTTTAATGATGGTGTGTAACTGGCTCTGTTCCAGCCTACAAACACAGTCATGGTTAAAAATAAAGAACTCCTTCTTTCTGTTCTGAGCTTTTATCTGAATTCAACAACAAGTGGGACACAATCGTGAAGTGGAATGAAATTTATTGGATGTGTCAAACTTTTTTAACAAATAAAAAACTGAAAAGTGGGGCGTGCAATATTATTCGGCCGCCCTGCTTTAATACGTTGTAGCGCCACCTTTTGCTGCAATTACAGCTGCAAGTCTCTTGGGGT
>JASGAU010394247.1:0-30551 GCA_030220045.1 Australoheros facetus | reverse complement strand
GCTCTACTTATGACCATTTACTTAAATAAAATGTGTTAAGTGGTGTTTATAACGAAGTGATTTGAATTCTATTTCCAACAGTGCAAGCTCTGTGTGACAAGCTTATCTATTTTGTGCGAAAAATGAACAAAAGAGACAACAGCTCTCAGTGTGGTGGGCATTTTCTTTTACTCTTCACTGCTGATAAGGACATAGATTTGGATTTCAAAGCCGTGATTCACCGCTGTGTGTAGGTGGAGAAGACGTTAGACGAGTAACCCAGCCAGCACCAGAATTTTTATTATGTGTAAACAGAAGAATCTCAGGTAAGGGTTGGGCACATTCCTTGCATGTGAAACACTGCATATTTAATGGCTGCCAATTAAAAAAAAAAAAAATTAACAATTTTTGTGTTTGTCTCCAAGAAGTGACAGCTCAGAGATGGTGTGGTGAAATAGCTTGCAGCTGGAATTCGCTTATTGTTTCACTCTGTGAATCAACAATTCATTTCCAGCTGATTTGTACAAAAGGTGATTGTTGGCAGCAGGTCCAGCCTGTCCACTTACAGTTTCCTGAGTGAACCCTCTGGACAGCCATTGCTCAATCATGGTTCACCTCTCTGGCAGAGGGCATGGACATCGGCTTTCACCCTCACTTTAAATCAAATCAATGCGTGATCCATCACGGCCTCTTTCCTTCAGGGCAGCTTTGGATCTGTAAGAACTACTCTCTATGGTATCAACAAGCTGCTTATGTCTAAGGCCGATGCGCGTGTGTGTCTGTGTGTGTGTGTGTAGACACAGCATAATAGAATTAATGAGGGCCCCTCTCCCTCCGGGGAGCCTTCCATCTGGTTATATATGTTATCTGACAAAATTAGGTGACTTTGAATATTGGATGCTGAGACAGACCGCTGTAGAGAAGAAGTTCTTTTCAAGTATCACTGTAAGGTTTTAAGATTTGTCACGTAGGACACTTTTAAACTTCAGAGATGATTACTCATTTATTTGAAACACGTCTCATGTCTATGACTTGGCATTTTCTGGTTAAATTTGTGGCTTTGTTTGTTGGGAGAAAAAGTGCTGATGTGGTATTGCAGTCTCACACATTTCTCAACCATATGATGTTAATAAACAAAAACATCACTTCCCATTTCTTCTTAAAAAAAACTTTTCCACGTCCTCTCCGGAGAATGTCACAAGATTATATGTGACATTCACTTTTCAAAAAAGTTCTACAGAGAACCTTGAAGGTCACGTCTTTTGCCTTTTTTTTAAATCTACGGCATAAACCATGGAAACTTTATAGAAGTTAATTTTCTAAGACAATATAACAGTATAAAGAATCTACAGGTTTACATACAAGTGACACAAGCACTGTTGTTAAAATTCTATGAAAATAAGCCTGATAAAGTCTCTCTACTGATTTTTGATGCTGGACCAACACATTTTTGGGGAGCATTATCCTCCTAAAACTGCATTGCCTACACAAACTGCACAAATCTTCCTGTTTTTACATAGCAATTTATGTCACTGCTGTACTTGCGACAATTTACTTAAATAAAAGGTGTTAAGTGGTGTTTGTCAAACATTTATTGCTAATCTTTATAAGAAAATTATTTGAATTCTTTTTCTCTGTTAGACCAAAATGCCAAGATATGGGTTTAAAGCACTGACATGACAGTTTTACATTTGTTTGCAGAATATCAGCAAAATCTTGATGAATTCCAATGCATTAATCATTGGTGCATGCACTTTAAATTGATGGCTGTAAGTAAGAACTGAATGCAATCCATGTGAAAAGGACTGCTCTTAGTGACCTATAGAGAATAATCACCTCAATCTTCAGCCCCCCCCCAGGTAACTGACCTTAATAACGAGCTGCCTGCTCAACAGTTGTTCACTCTAACAGTATTTGATGTGTCAGTAACTCAGCTTTAGAGGTAGTGGTAGGTTTTTATTTATTTTAATCACTGGACAGAGCCAGGCTAGAATTTCCCACTGCTTCAAGCTGTCATGCTAACCTCGGCTAATTGCCCCTTAGGTGCAATTTTCAGGTTGAATAACTATCAGCCAGCGGTTGTTGCTTGATGTCTTGTCTTGGCTGAAAAATAGTTCCAAAATGAAAGTTGTGCTGACATCAGACACGTACGTCTGCACGTTGACTTGACATGATGAACGCCAATTGGACGTCCTTGTTAGTCTTTCCAGCAAGAAAAAAAATGGTGTTCAAAAATGGTTTTGGGTCGTTCTTTTATCAGTTTGAACAAAATGAAACAAAACAAAGACATATGCATTTCATTTCTTCATTGCAACAACTGCATCAATAGTGCTGGCTTTGTCTGACTGGACCTCTATTATACGTGGGAACAACATCAACGTGTTTATCTGCGACTGACTTTTTGTCATTATTCCACGGCTAGTTTTGACATCATCGTTTCAACTATGTTTGGCGGGAGGGCATAGACACAAGAGTGTTATTGATTTAATCATTTATTTGTTCATTTATCTTTCTGCTGAAAGAAAATGTATTTACCTACATGTCAAACCATCTAGCCATTCATTCCCTTGAGCACTTATCCAATTCAGGGTGGAAGCAGTGCTGGAGCCTGCCCCAGTTGTCATTCAGTGAAAGGCGGGGGACTCCTTGGATGGGTGTCTGTCTGTCTGTGTCTGTGTTGGCCCATCTATCGAGAGACAGACAAACAATTATTCATGCTCATAAATCACACCCATAACCAGTTAACTTAACATGCATATCTGTAGACAGAGCCAGGGCTGTCCAAAGACATGCAAGACTATGAGAGGAAGCCAAAGTATCGAGAGAGAACCCATGCAGGCAAAGGGAGAGCATGCAGACTCCACACAGAAAGGCTCCAGTGGCTTCTAACCCTCTTGCTGTGAGGAGAGAGTGCCTCCCAAGTTATGACTCTTGGTATTTCATTATTATTAAGCGGATATCTTGGTTACACCTGAATTGGCAATAAGGATTATTAACTGGTTATATTCAGGTCAGCATGTTATCATGTAAGAAGTTGATCTCTTAAGAGAATCTTATGCTGTGAGTATAATCCTGCCCTCTGATAGCATGAAATGCAAAGGTAAACAGACTTTCTCCAGCACCTGTAAGTTGATCTTACTCACCTTTCTCTTGTTCAGACGTATTATTAATCTTATTCACCATGTATGTGGCCTCCAACAGAGCTCCGGTAATGGTGACTCATGCAACACCTACTGCATTTCATCCTGGTATGCCAAGCACATCAACTTTTTCTTATTTCTCATTCTCCATGATTCATAACATTTACTGCATTTGAAAGCCCGGCGGCTGCCATCATAATACACTAAGAAAGATCGTTTTTTTTCCATCATCAAGCTTCTAAATCCTCTGCAGGGCTTTTCTTTTTCTCCTACATAGATAATGATAGTACACTGGCTTTGTAACACTTGCGGCAACAAGATGTCATAAATCAAGTTTTTAAAAGAATCTATTTTATGTTTGCTTATATAATGCATAACTCTCACGGCTCCTCTGATCCATCTTCGACTTGTCTCTCTTCTGTTCTTTGAAACTCTCAAGACATTTGTATATCTAACCCACACTTATCCACAGAGGAAACTTATCGAATTGATCTGCAGTGAGAAAGTCGGTACGGCAGTTTACTCGTGTTATGTTTTCTTTTGCGTAAACAGATGGTCTTCAAACTTCAAGCAAATGTCCGGACAAAATGTTTTGCCAGCCAGCAGCTTAGCTTGCAAACAATTTGAAGCTAGTTCAGTCTGCATTGTTTATTATTTTTGGCCCTTTCAAAGCCATTTTTCACTGCCTTGATAATTAAATGATAGCTACAGAAGCACCGCTTATCTCTTTTGCTGGTGCATTTTCTTCTTCCCTCCCTCCCTCCCCTTCCTTTTTTTTTCTTTTCTTTTCTTTTTTTTTTTTGGTCCAGTACACCTTGTGCATAAGTAAAGTCTTTAACTTTCAATGTTCTGTGTGGCGAGTGGGAGGAGGCGAGACAGGCCTGCACAGACAGAGAAATAAACAGAAAGAGGACCAAGCGAAACAAAAACAAGTCACTTATGTCAGACGTGCAGAGAAACAGGGTGAACTTTTAGTGAACCTGTTTGTCTTGCTATTGTTGTCTGCCCTCTGCATCACACGTACACACAGAAAACCACTCCACTGTACCCTCGCTTCCTCTCTCTCACGACTGACAGGTCTCCTGATAGATGCCACAGATGTCCACAGTTAGATCAATAACACCCCCCCTCACTCTGCCACGGATCACGAGACACTGCAGTTGTCCTATTCTGCTAGAGTCGCACTTCCCTCATCTCAGATTGCGTGAGAGGTTTGAAAATATGAGTGAGCCTTGTTTCTGTCTCCTCACTCTACCATGTTGGCGTCAGACTGTGTCAAAACACCAGGTCTGTCTTGTTGACACGGGTGCAGAGCGTTGTGCCACGAATTTTTACGCAACAAACGGTTTTATATCTTAGTCAGAGGAAAGTTGACCTTTTGGATGTGTTGCTTTAAAAAAAACAAAAAACCCCCCCCAAAAAACAGCCACAGGTGATTAAGTCATCAGCACTATAGCAATTGAGCTGGTGCTTTTGAAACAAGCAGAGCAGCCTCCTCAGATGAACTCCGTTTTTTGGTTGTAGAGCCTGTGTTGTTTGACAGCAAGAGACACTGAATGAATTTTTAACAGCAGAAAAGGCTTGCTCATTAGTGGACTCCACTGATCTGGTCATTGTGTTGCTGCTGCTGGGGGCAGATGGCCGATCCTTCTGCAGTAATGGGTGTGTGTGTGTGTGTGTTAGTATTTATGTTTCTTTGTGTGCCTGTCTGTGAGTGCGCCCTTGGGCGTGTCATGTCTGTGTATATGTGGTGTGTTCACGCTTGTCTCTGTGTATGTTAGTATGTAGTACATGTCTCATTTCATTCTTTTTATTTGTGGATGGGTAATTGCATTTCACAGCAAAAATAAAACCAGTGCAAAGGGTTCCTTTTTACCAGTTCAAGTATAAATCAACTTATTTGAGAAAATTAAAAGATTCTAATTTTCTAGATTCTAATATAGCCTTTTTGCTAGATTCTATCAAGCCCGTTACACAAATTTCCTATAAATTTCTCAAAAAGAAGAGCACAATTTTACACTTGCTTGTTTTCGAGAAAAATAAGCCTTAAATGCTGAGTATAAGAATAAATGGCACTTTTATATTGCTCAGAGTGGGCGAGCAGGTGCAAGCAGCATAAATGTAAATGGCAGCGCATCTCACTCTGAATGTGAATACCCTACGACCACTGAGCCTGAGTGTGTGCTTTGTTGCTGCTGACAATACAGAGCTGACAGCACATCTGGCAACGTAGCAGAGCCATAGTGTTTGTCCCCCCCAGCGGGATATGCTCTCTGCACCATTAGCTGCTCGCAAGGCAGGGAAAGACCAGCTACATGTGCTGTACTACTGTCACTCATTTATGATGCATTCACTTAACACACTCATCCCATGCCCAAACTAATATGGACAGAAGAGCTCTGTCCATCATTCTGCATTCATGTACCCAGAGTTAGCATTTCAGTGTCTCAGCTGGTAGTCATGAAAACGTCAGAGCCACAGAAATTCCTCCACTGCCACCTGAAGCAGCTGTCTGTTCCACCTGTTCTTCAAGAGTATTTCTGGTTTCATTCAGTCTTATTTAGACCAAAACCTCTTGCAAAAGAAGTGAGAGAACAAATTGTGCATTCATAGGGTCACAGAAACTCAAGATGTGGCAGTCACACGAAACAAAAACAGTAATTAGAGAATCACAACCTCAGAGTGTAAAGAAAAGTGATACATAGACAAAATTTAATAAAAAAACATTCTAAGTTTACATCCACACCACAACCAACTCAAGTATCTCACTGTGTCATTTCAGATACTTCCGTTAATATGTTTCCATATTGTACACCACACACTCTAATTTTACGGCGCCACGTTGTCTCCAATCAAACCTCAACTTTTACACTTACATTTGGACAGCTGTTGGATTTGTAAACATTTACAACGTGTCAAATCTCCGACAGCACGCCCAGTTATGAATTTTAATGCACTTACAATAGGATGCGTAAGCCTCAAACTAAGCCAAAACACATTTAATGGAAAGGGAGAAGGAGGGAGCTCCGTACTGCTGAACGGAGCTTCCAGAACAAAGAAGAGTTTTCTTTTTGCTCTCAATAAAATAGCACAACTAAACTGAGTATTGTTAAAAACAGTACATTTGTATAATACTGTACAGACACAGAGCTATTGCTGCTAAGCTGGTTTATATTATTAATTGGTCCACTGTTTTCCATCGAACACAGTTGACTGCAGAGACTTTTAAAGCTTTAGGGTTTGGGCTAATTGCGACCCCTAAATTAGAATTAGGCTGCTGTGTCAAAATTTTATGTTAAGGACCCTTCAAACAAAACAAAGAAAACTGACCCCACGGTGAAAGAGGGAAAGAAGAGCTGCGTGACCTCTTCCCAGTATTTGTTCAGGGAATTCCAACTCATTAAAGCCCTAACAAGCACAGAAGACCTTAGAATAAGCAGTTAAAAAGTGACCCACACTAATGCCTGAAAGGGGAAAACCTTTGTAAATGACTTTGTTTGGTCCTGAGTATTTTACACAATAATTGCAACAAAGCGATTCCAAATCATTACTTGGCTTAGAGCTAAAGTCTAGATGATTAGGATTCAATCCACAAGCTTATTGAGTACACTTATTCCTCTGTAATTTTGAGATGATGCATAACACCTCGTGGCAGTTACACTGGAAAAATACAAAGCAATTTGGAAAGGTGATATGAACAACACTCTGCAGCAACAGACCTATTTAAATTATTAAGGCGTCCCGAGGTTGATATCACACATTATTACTGAAATGGCTTCAAAAATGCAATTATATCAGCTATGAAACATAAGGAAATGTGCTTTTATGGTAGTAACCTCCTAACCTTTGCAGCAGTTTTACTCTCCCAGCGCACAGATTTTATGGCATAAAACGTAACACGGTGCTGCCACTAAACTCTCCAAAGCAGCTGAATTTATTGCCTAGTAAATTTTGTTATATGCTTCCCTCCAGAAGCTTCCTGGTTTCAACATGTGACATTAGCAACATGAGTGAGTGCTGGGGTGACCCCCGTCAGGCTATTATATCTCTTATTGGTTAACTAAGACAGATCATGGTCACAGATGCCTGTTTGCAACACAAGTGATAAAATTATAGGCCTTTAAAGGTGGCTGCCTCACTTTTCCCTCAGAGGGTCATGCTCAAAGACATCACACAGCTGGAGAAAACTGTCATGATTTCTGTGTTTTTGTTTGTTAATTCATCCATGTTCTTCTCCTTTTCTATAAATAGAGCACAAACAGGTTCTAAAGATATAAAGCTGACAGACTGCTCTGGGTGGTATTTTACAGCCAAACATTACGTTGTAAAAGGGAATCCTGTCTGAGCAGTTAGTGACCTCCTTGCACTGACATTTCCCTGCTGCAACAGAGCCTTATTACAAATAGAAAGCCCACGGGTTGCTAGGTGTTTCCCTCATCACATGCAGAGTGAATTAAGGGCAGCCACGGCCATCAAAACAAAATCCACCAGATGGTGCTCACCACTTCCTCATTTGACTTTTTCCTCAATTTTTATTTAATCTTTTATGAATTTCAGGGCGAACATCAGTCTCACCTTGCAATCCCCCTATGTGTGTGCTCACACTTGAGTCGGAGACGACTGTGATTGTCAGTGTTCTTTTTTTATGGGTGTACATGTCTGCTTTAATGACTTATTGATGGACGACTGCCTTTCATCTGAGCGGGGCTTTCTTGCCCACTTGAGTGTCCAGCCGTTCCCATGTCTAAGGTTTCGCTTCGGACTTTCTCCTTTTTGATCATCCCCCAGTCTTTTTCAATCTATTTCAAGTCAAATAGGCCCACATACCAGCTCCCTGCTGCAGTGCCTCTTTGAATTCTCCAGGAGGATAAATGTGTTGAAAAGAAAGGGGCTAGAGGAGGCCTGACCAGCTTGTGTTACCACAGAGAGATTTACATGGGGCCATAAAAGCCAGGGTGAAAGGAGAGGAGATACAGCCCATATTAAAGGGTCAGCGTGTGGGGACTGAGAGGTAAACTGACCCAGCAAAGATGAAGGCCGGACAGCCCACACACACCACCTGCATACACTCCCACTCCCACCCTGCCCTCTGGTCACTGACTCTTTGGCTTTGGACAAATTACCCCCACCCAGGTATTCTCCTCCTCTCACTCACTGAGCCGTCTACTGTTTCCTTTAGAAGAGTATTCAGCCTTTATGTTGCTATTATTTTTGTTGTTGTTGTTTTTCATTGTTTCTGGACCATAAATTACCAAGAGAAATGGTACCAGCTCTACCAGTGCTGCTTAGCTTGTGCCTTGAAGCCATATCAATGCTGTGCAGTCCTCTGACACCCAGTATCCCCCCTGTGGGCTGGTGTGGAAGAATCTCAGAGTACCATGCTTCCAGAAAAAACAAAAGAAACCATGTAATATTGTAAGCAGGAGTTGGGCTGTCATGTGAGGCAGGAAAAAAAAAAAAGGCATTTAGCTCTGAGATGTTTATGAGAGGTCTTGGGAGGGAAATCCATCATTGCAGAGAGAGCAGTTTATATCCAGCATGAGAAAGTGACTGACATCTCCCATCCTGCAAAGAATTTTTCTTAGATTTTGGTGCATTGAACTTGTTGCCCATTGCACATATGGGCAGAAAAAATGCAGCTGTGTTGCAGTTTGTTTTGCTTCAGGTTGCTTAGCAAAATCATTTCAATTTCGAGTGTTAAAAGAGGATTGCGTGTGACGCTGTTTGGTGAGCAAACCACTTCCTCAAATTGGGGAGAACACATTGTACTCTACGTATCACTTGTTGTTTTCAGTGAGGAGAGATATTTCTGACTTAATATCTATTTTTGTGGTGTTTGTGGAGGCCTATTTTGAACTTTTGTTTTTTTCTTTTAAACATTGTACTTGTGCATAATTTTGCATGATTGAAACCATTTAGACTTAATTGACGCCTTTGAAGGGACAGCCCAATGAGTATACAAGTATTAGTGCAGTACAGCGCATATAAGCCAAGAAGAAACACTGCAGAATAAATAAACCCAAGAAATTAATGTTCACAAAACTGACTATTGGTCTGTAAGTTCTGGGTTTTCTAATTCTTTTTCTAATTCTTTTTCTCATTGGTCATCAGCCTTTGAGTTCAAATATGAACTCTGTGGAAGCATTGCATATTAGTGGCTTTTGTTTTTCTTCGCTGGGGCAGGAATTAAATGGTAATGAGATCAAGTGTTAATGAATAAGAATCCCAAAGAGGCAGCACAGCTGGGTGCAAGGGCCATCTAGTGGAAACACATGTGCAATTACACAGATGGATTGTCCCACAGATTACTGATCCCAGTCAAAGTAGCTGGAATTTATATACACAGATCCATGTGGATGGCATTCAGATATAGTAATTTATTATGGCACTCCATTTGTAAAGCACTTATTGTGATCATCTGTCACTATTACTAAAGAGTGACAGAAGATATATGCACTTGTCACAGAGCCCACTGTTATCTGTTGTTGTCTATCGGTTTCCATAATTTCCACTCATATTTTAAAAGAAAAGGTTATGAGGCAGTGGGATGATTTTATTAACCAGTTCTGCAACAAAAGACAAAAACAGAGCCACATTTTTAGGAAAATTATCGCAGTGCGTTACTTATAGGCTTCTGTTTGTTTCTGCAGTTTCTGTTAGGTATACCTGATAGAAATTGTGTCAAACGGTGAGCCACAAAATTTGGGAAGTTGCTGTGCACAAGTAAACGAGGAAAGGTGGCAGCTTTCCTGATTGACCAGGTTGATTATAATACACAGTTTGACATTTAAAAAACGCACGATCACATCACAATTAAGCACACGTGCCATTTTTACAGGCTATGTTGCTTTAAAAATGTTGCTGAATTACTAAAATGTCTAAACACCTAAAAACACCTCACTGCTGTGCTGTGCAGGCTGAATCAAGTGCATTGTACCCAATGGAGAAACTGCCTTTCAATAATACAAAAGGGCTCATTGTTTGGCTTGCCTGTGGATAGATGCATTTTAAAATGAAATGAATTCAATATAAATGATGCAGTCAAGTTCATTTTTTAAAATGATTTCAGCAGATGAGTCACTCATCCAACACAGAGTGTATTTAAAATTTCCATCATTTTGTTTTGAGAAGCATTTTTCATCCTCATTTCAAGCTCAGGTTCGGAGAGTATATTGCCAAATCCCAGTTTATGCAGAGAGTTAAAATGAAATGCTGTTTCTTCAGTGCTAGGGTGTACAAAAACGCAGTAAGCATATTCTAACATTTTCCTTTGGATTATTCACAAAATAGACCCTACTGTGAAAATTGTTGACTGTATGCTCTGTGAATTATCCAGCCTTACCAGGATGATGGTTTCGGAAAGAAAAGTAACTGATGAATTATTCAGGTGTATTTTTTTTTTTTTATGCTATGAACACCACAAATTTAATTTCATTTACCTCTATTGCCGTAGGGTAAACACTAATCTCAGAGACTAATATCTTAAAACCTGAACAGAATCATATTCATAGCTAGACAGCAGTAGGGAAAGTTGATTTTTTTTTTTTTTGGTTTTATTTTAAAATGGCTGAAATTAGCCTTTAGCATAAAAGATCAGAGTAGAAGTGGGTTTTAATAAGTGGTGACCTCTGGTTAGATGCTACCTGCATGAAAATATTTTCCTCTGTAAACTACAACTCTCTACAGATTTTTGCATTATTCTCAAATCTTTGTAATGTTATTATGAAATATTCATGTTTTTTTGCATGCAACTGTATTGAGAAAATTTATGAAGGACAAACAGCGCTGAAAAAAAAAAATCACATTCTTAAAAAAAGTGATATCTGCTGACTAGGGAGTGCAGTAGGTTGGATAAACAGCATTAAAGGTGAAATGAAACACTACGTGTATGAAGGCTAATTTGCACCATGGAACCCTGCTCTGAAAACAGTCATAGATTTAACTGTCTGTGAAGCTAGCTTTAAGAAATAAGTGTTTAAAGTTAATTTTTTTAGAGCATGTGTGGCGCTATCTTGTTTCAGTACAAAACGTGACATCATGAGGTTTGCTTTGTTGGTTGCCGCTAACAGACTTACAGTCTAAGGGGGTCACTTTTGTTCTGCCCCTGGCTGCAGCAATGAGTTTTATGTTAAAGAACCAAGGATATACTGTGTACTTTATTGCTTGCTGTCTCTTAAGCAGTAAGTGGTTCTTCATTGCTAGCTGCACTGAAAAGGGAAGATGCAGCTATTAGCCATAATGCTCAAGTTTGTAGAGCACTTTGTAAATGAGGACTGTGTGGAGGAGAGCCTGTTTGAGTCAGACATTCTGTTTGATTTCCCCTCGTTGGGTCTGTACACCGGATGGTTGGAAAAGCAGATGTCCCCAAGATGCAATCAGCACTATTTTGTGCAATAAAAGTCTCATTCCTGAAGTACATCCAATCAGTTTACAACAAAACAGGTTACTACATGTGCATCTCACCACAAGCATAACTAAGTTTCTTTCCAAAGCATGAATGGGAATCCTAACATCCATCAGCATGTCCTTAGGGAGAATAGACTGATGTATGCCACGGACATTCCCGATCCTGCTTTGGTAAAAAAACTTAGTTATGTTTGTGGTCTGATACTTGTTGTTTTTTTGTTTTTTTTACATAAAACACATTGCTGCACCCAGGGGCAGTACACAAGTGATAAATAAAATAAACATTAAATGAAAGTTATTTTAGTTAAACTTTTTAAACCTTGGAAAATTATGGGCATAAACAATAGGACCTATGTGTTATCTCGGTGAGTCTGTGTGTGGAGAGTGACATGTTTGTGAGATGGACAACGTTCAAATCAGCTAAAACGTCTACCGGGGGCTTATTGTGCCTGGCACCACTTGTTTTTAGTTTGCTTTATGTAACTTCATTTATTTTTGTTTGTGAAATGTTTTAGTTTAATTTGATTTGTATTGTGTCTGTGTTGAGTGAATGGATTTATTGCAGCTCAGAAATAAATGAGCTTCAGTCTGGACAAGACGCTAACTTGGGTGTCTTCTCTATTAATCCACAGTTTTTGTATAAATGGCTACACAGCGCTCACTAGGCTGTATGCCACTTGCTGCCAGTCCAGATTTCCCCTGGGTCTGGTGCCACTAACAGGAGCATATGGCCCTCCTGTGATTACCATTAGCTTAAATTACCACTGGTAGATATCTATGTGCTCTACATCTCCTAGCAACACTGGCTCTAAGTTTCTACATAGCAAAATGCAGAATGCAGATTTATGTAACATTTTTCTAGTCTGACTGACCAGTCAAATTACTTTAGCCTACAAGCCACATTTTCACACATATTCACAATGCACTTTATTGTATGCACTTACGTACTTTATCTAACTTGCATGAACACTTATGTCCAGTTTTGAATTAGCAATGAACCTAACATGCATGTCTTTTGAGCATCCAGTGGAAACCTCTGCAGGCACGTGAAGAATGAGGAAATGCCACACAGAAATGCTCCAGCACAAGCACCAGGAGATTTGAAGCAAGAACCTTAAAGCTGTGAAGCTAACCACATATGAGGCACGGTCACAGTAAAATGACACATCTAGATGCTGGTCGCAAATAACTTATATACCCAAGCATCAACTGCCTCAACTTTACCTTTGACTCTGTACCAGCCTGCACGGCCCGAACTGTTACAAAACAGCAGCATATTGTTTTAGTGCAACCTTCTGATTTAGTTCATGTTTTGTCTTTGAATTGTTTCACTCAGTGGAATTAGGACCTCAAACTGTACAGCGTGTTTAGTGAATGTGCAGTGAATTATGAGAGAACTCAATCTATGATTAAATATGCTGACTAAACAACAGTGATGAGAGATTTTGTCTTTTCATCTTTGTTGCAGAAAAACCTTAAATCCCCAAATTAACACTTGTTGCTTGTTGCCATCAGTTCTTTGTATTCTCCCCTCTGGCTGAGCTTTCTGGTTGTTTGGCACTTTGCATCAAAACGTTTGGAACTTACCAGGCTCAGTTAACCAGGATAAACAAGAAGTGAACGTCTCTTAACATCCCCGCCTACACAGTTTGATTGACAAGCCTATTTAAAAATAGAAATGAAAGGAAGAGTTTCATTTCTATTTGAATTTTGGCTGGGAAGATAAAAGCCATGCAAAAGTAATCATGTAAATTGGGCTGAATTAGATTATTGAACAGCTTGTGAAACAAAAAACATTCAAATTAGATGTTAACGGGCTATTTTAATTCTTATTTTCTTTTCATCATACAAATGTGCACTTAGGATATAAACTCAAATCTTGAGATGTATTGTTGCCTGGATTGTATTAAAGATGATGGGAAAATCGCATTCATTTTATGCAATTAGATATCGCTTAGCTGGCACATGGAAACAAA
This sequence comes from Australoheros facetus, assembly GCA_030220045.1. Classification (NCBI taxonomy): domain Eukaryota; kingdom Metazoa; phylum Chordata; class Actinopteri; order Cichliformes; family Cichlidae; genus Australoheros; species Australoheros facetus. The sequence continues at coordinate 17,050 of JASGAU010394247.1, read as the reverse complement.
ATGCATCTGTTGATCCGCATTTTCAGATTATGCGGTTGCTTGTAATTTATTTTGAAGTCCTGCAGATCGCATTTGTCACTCGGACAATGCGGTGCAGCATGGGGAATTCTATCTAAGTTACAAAAGCAGACAAGGTTTGCAACACATTATAATGAAGTATTACACGACTTCACTGGAAACATCAACAAACCCCAAGTGGCTACTGTAAATGCCGCTGATACACGCTGCAATCCAAGAGGGTTCTCTGTCTTGATTCATGTGGGCCTCTTTTCTTTTTTTTGCTTCCTCAAATAGTTTTGTGGTTATCAGCGGCAATTTAGATAAAAACCCCTTTCATTTAACTCAGCGTCCAGAAGGACTAAAGACGCTAAGAACATAATGACCCCCACATTCATGATTATTTACTTCCTTTATTCACTGAGAGGACAAGAGATCAGCTTGGATTAGTTCATTAATCTTTTGGTACAGGCGGTTTGTCCAAAAAATGGCTTTGCACAAATCAAAGTAAATGCAGATAGTTTTTCCTAATGTCAGCAAAGCTATTGGGGGAGATGTTGTCTCACCAAACTGTTTTGTCAAAGGTTATGCAAGCCTTTAAATTACATTGTCAGCATTTATAACAGTTGTTGGTGGTGAAATAGCACTCATTTCTTCTGCTTTAAACGCTGTCTGGGCACCGCCACTATTTGCTAAACCGCCATAAAGTCTCCAAAAGGAGCATAAAGCAATGAAGACGCAGTGTTGGAGGAGCCCCAGAAGCATTTATTTGAATGAAATGGAAAAGTGACAGGTATGTGACTGTGCAGTAAACCACGCATGAACGTTTTCTGTATAATAAAGTCACTCTCTCGACTCTAATAAATGACTCTTACCTGACATCGCTGGTACAAGATATCAGGGTTTTAATTTTTATATGCAAATAATTAAAGCTGGACGTCGGGACACGACATCGCTTTAATAGCTCCTCTCCTTTCTGCATGGATTGAGATTCTCTTAATCGTGTTGAGGATTGAAGCGGGCAGGTCGGGGAGCACTGTGAGCCAGGATATTGGGAACAAATTGACAAGGCCGTCTATTCTGTCTCACTCTTCATTTAGGCCAGAATGATCCAGACCAGCTGGTTGGCAGCCAATTTATCTTGGAGTAGATGAGACTGTGAGGGAGGTTCCTGCTGAAACCACTCCAGAGGACATCCTGAAATGTGATGAGGCCAACTGGGGGGGAAACATTTTATAGCCTTTCCTTTACCTCAGTTTGTGACTCTATATTTTATAAATGAGATTTTAATGCACACAAATAAAAAAAAATAAGACATTTTGTTGGACAGGTGGTGCTTGTTAGGGTGAATTATTTTGCCTTTTACTGTTCTTTAATTACAGTTATTTGCTTCTGACTGAATAAATTGTTTTTTTTTGTTGCTTTTTACAAAACATTTGCTTAAGTTTAGGGGAACATAACTGCTAGAAATTCAAATACAGGATATGTAGACCTGAAAATTGAAGTTAACAATAACTAGCTCATGATATCTTTCTGCCGCCGCTGCTACTGTGTGTCAAATCCAGGAGTGAATGACAGCACCGAGGGAACAATAGATTGCAGAAGTTATCCTGCTTACTGCAGAAAAGTTTTCCACACTAACGGTGTTGTGTAGATTGATTTAACTCACAGTGAATCATTCTTGCAATGCTTACACTGCCATTATTGGCAGTGTGTGTTTAGGTAATTTACAGAAGCCATTTGTCTCTGCACTAACAGAGAGAGAGAGAGGGAACTAAGTTTGCTTGTCTGGGCAGAAGGAAGGTAACTAGCTGAAAAGAGCTGCTGTGGGACTTGGAGTTGGAGGATGACCTCAATGTGGGCAGAATGAAGGACTGCAGACTCACTGATGGATGATTTTTAAAAATGACTCTTTTGTTTCTGTTTTTTTTTTTTTTTGCAGCACTTATAAATATCTGGCAACCAGGGACTCCTTATCGTCCATGTAGCTTATCAGTCACATCTAAAATTTATGAAGAAACGTCAGTGCAGCTAAATGAACTCAAACACAGTGAGCCTCATTACCTTTGCCAAATGTGCACTGCATACACAACACCTTGCTAAGTGAAACAAATGTGACATGTTTAAGCAATTTCCAGAAGAGGTAAGCAGATGCAGTGCTCAGGAAAATAAATGCAATACGTTTCTGCTTATTTGCGTGTTACATGTAGAACGTATTGAAGACAATGGCGAGGTAAATCCACACCTCCAATGCCAGCAGTCTTTTTTGCTTAAATGTGATTGATCTGACTCCTGGAGTCTGAAAGTGGCACACCTGGAGCATTTTGGCCCAGGACTGAAAGAAAAAAAAAGCAAAGTGAATGGAGTAACTATAATCAAATCTATTAGACGGATGCAGAAATGGACTGCAAGACAAATTAGCCTGCTGGAAACTGCGGCTTGAAAGAAACAAAAGAAAATAACACTCACTCTGAGTATCTTTATTTTTTTGATTTACACAAATGATCGTCCAAATTAAAATACCTGAAAGAACCACTGAAGAACAAAAGTAAAGTGTTCCAGTCACATAGTGTTGAGTGTATTTGAGCTTCCATATTACTGATCAGGTAAGAGCTGTGCTTTTTTCTCCAAATGGTAATTGCCTTTAATATACAGCACACTAACATATAAAGTTTATACAGAGGGATAAGCTCTGGACGATTTTTAGACACAGAAGGTAAAGAGAGAATGCTTTAAGAATCCCCTTATTAATAGTTAAATAGTTTAGTACATATAAAATGCAGTGAAGGGGATGGGCGTGGGGGGCAGCAGCTGACAAGGTACTTGGCAAGATATTCCAAGAACATTGGAGAACTTGTTTTCCAGGCTTTTTCCACATGACTGTGCCCACTTGTTTGGAATTTGGGACATACCCATGGTGTCCATCAAGGTATTTGTATGATGTGTGAGCTAGAATCTAAAACTTTTTGAACCATGAATCTGTATGGAGTGGGAAACGTTCACTTCATGGTAAAAGAGTTTTGCACTTTACAACACAGATCTAAATAGTGAAAGGTCAACAAAGCAAATGGGACCCGATAAACCATAAAGTAATTCTTCTGCCATGCTGCAACCTACTTACATACACTGTATCACATTCATCCACACTGAGTGAAGTTTTAATATTATGCTTCCCTGTTTGTAGCAACAAACCAGAAGGTTTCCAGCATTGAATTTATCTTAAATCTCTTGCTGACAGCTCCTACACTGTTATATCATTGGTCCCTGGTGACTCCCATCACGGTGTTTGTTGGTCCTTTTGAGCACTGAGGGTCATTATGCGGAGTTGTTTGTTTTCTGAATGTTAACAATGACCTGCCAGTCATCACTGCTGATCAGAGCACTGAAAGAGCTTTTCCTTCCTGTCGGCACCCTCGAATTTGATTTTCAGGTCCCCAGGCAATTACAGTTCATTTGGTTGCATGCAAGGGAAACAGCATTGCCCTACTTCTCAAGCTCTACAGCTTTGTTAAAGGGTGGGTGCACTGTACTTAAAAAGGGTCTATTTATTCCTTTTTATTCTATTCCATATGACTGCGTCCAAGTCTATTCATATTTTCTGTGCCGAATCAAAACCTGAAAAATATATTTCTTCAGCAAATAATCTCACTGAAGCACAAAAGAGACACCAAAAATACCAGCCTTTATGTCTTTGCACACTGTGTTATGAGTTTGTGCTTCAACACCATGCAGTATTAAAATGCCACATTCAAAGATGAAGGAGTTGATATGCAGGGAAGAGAATTCAGCAGAAGCGCAGTGGGCTAGACGCTTGTCATGAAGCCGGTGCCATAAACCACAAAGAGTGAAGCTGTTTCTATTTAATCACAAAAGGTTTGTGTGCTGTCTTTATCCCAGTGGCTGTGGTTTGTTCCAGTATCTCTCTTTCAACACTTTGTTCCCCAGTCTTTCCCCATTGTAAGGTTCTGTATTGTTCACCTAACTGTTTTGGTCCTCTTGATGCATGGGAAATCAATGATGCTGTTCAGAATCTATATGAGTTTATCTCCAGGCCATAGTACATATTAGCAACCTCCTGCTCCTGCACCTTTATTGTAATGATCTGTCATTTTTGGAAACTGCTGCCATTTGTAAAAGCTAAGTCAGAATGATCAATGTTGTTTACAAATTCAGCAGGTAGGCTGCAAAATTTTTCCCTGATAAATCATGCAGTCCGCCTGCTCCCTACGATCCCCAGACAGATATCTACTCACGATGGCATCCCTGTCAGACGAGGGGGAAAGAGAAGCTGGCTGCCAAACTCAGCTTTCTGTATTCTCAGATGTCTTCTAATTAATCTGGACAGCTTCCAACAACGTTAGAGGCCCGCTCTGGTTCATCTTTCACCCCGTGAGAGTGAGTGTTGGCCAAACTGTCACTTTTCAGCACAGTTCTCTGTGAAGACAGTCACACACTTTAACCATGTCCATGTCAGCTTGGCGCACCGCCATACTCTCGAAGTTAAAGTTTAGTGGCAACCTCATGCCAGTAGAAAGCAACAAGACGTTCAGCAAAAGAGGAAAATCTAAATCTCTTTCTTTCTTTCTTCTTAGAAGCTGCTGTCCTTTGGTGTTTACTGGATAAAATGAGTGGGGAATTTTCACTGTGATTTTCTACTCTGAAGATTTCTGGTTTCCTTGGCTTTTACCTTCTGTCGAACATAATTTCATAGCCCCTTTCCTTCTTCCTATATATCCAGTTACAGGGAATAAAGGAAAAATTACATTCCATATGAGAATCCCAGAAAATCCCTCTTAGTCGTGCATCACTAGCAGAGGCACATCTCAAAGCAGGATTCTAATTTTAAAGATTGCCTTTGTTGAGGTCAAAAGATAGACGTGTCAGTGTATATCTCAGATATGAATTGTCAAAGCCTGAAGGGAAAACTCTATAACTAGAATGCCATAAAGTACCTCAGGTTCATGTTGCTTGGCAACAAAGAGTCTCGGAGAAGATTTGAATGCAGCTCAGACACGACTAAATGAAAAGCTGCTTGAGGTAAATATCTGCCTTAGCTGCATCTTCTCTGTGATGTTCTCTAATTATAAGGCAGCTGGGCTGCTGAGTTTGGAATATGCAAACTGCATCAAACCGGAAAACTTGGCTAATCTTTCCACCTCACCTCAGCTGTTCATGGTGTAGCAACTTTGCTTTATCTCAGAGAGGCTGGAGTTAAGGTAATTAGCTGTTTATGTAGGGAGCTTAATTAGTATTGTTTAATTACCATCATCGAATGTAACACTCAACTTTCATTAACAAATTTGGCACACTTGCTTTGCAGTTTCTCACATTCACTTGAAAGAAAAAAGCTTCTTGTTGTGCAGGCAAATGCAGTGCAGGTGCCGTCTATAGGGGCTGGTGGTCAGCGTCTTAATAATCACAAAACAAACATCGCATTTAGGTCAAGCAGCAACCTCCGGGGCAACGCAGAAGCAGCAGAAACTGCATTTTCTCAAATGGCATTTCGAAGCTGGCTCCCAAAGTGAAGCAGCCCTCGAAGATTCTCATATTAAAATTGCCACATTCTCAGTGATAATCAGCATTTTTAAAAAATATATTTTTATGTTCATTTAAAAGGGAAAATACATTTTAATTAACATAAGCACTTAAATTCATCATATAAATATGCCAGATTTAGCAGTACAGACACATTTTCACCTTCAGTCCCTGGCAGGTTGAAGGCGTTTATAGATAATTAAGAAGAAACAAACAAAAAAAAGGCATTTGAACAACATACCCATAAGGCACATTAGGCACCAAACATTAAAATCACCTATAAAAACTTGCATAAACAAAAACACATGAACTATTAATAAAAACAATTAGTGAAATCGGAGACGTACAATAACACTATTTAAGATTATGGAAAACTGTTCAATTATACAATAACCACTGTTTCGGAGATTTGGAGCAGGAAGTACAAGATGCTATGTTCCTTAATTCTGTGGGTATAGTATTACAAGTATGTGCTGCTTGATTAGGAAAACCTGACTGCCCTAAAGTGCTTTTCCTGAAAGGTATTTTACAGTTCCCTTTTTGAAAGTGCGCTGGTAGGTGTGGATGTGTTTTGATTTAATTTAATGAACTCTGTGAAACATTTTATACAGAACTGGTGTAAAAAAAAAAACAGCACACGCACCAGTTCTGCTCTACAGACATAAATACTCTCCCTTTTTAAGCCTTAATACAGATCATATTTAATGCCTTCACACTATGGTTCGGGTCAATTTTTGACCCATGCCAAGAGTTCCCTCATAATTTCATTAATTCCTCATAATGCTCATAAATTCCTCATAATACCTAAGCATATAGACATGTACACATTCATAAGTTTCTATATCAAATTTTAAACTGCAGATTTATTTAGAATGTATAAAAAGCCTACCTGAAATTAATAAATTGATAAACACTTGTTTTTGTAGGGAAAAAACATCTATTCTGACTCATTGTAAACTTAAATGTTGAACATGTGCGTATTATTATCACTGAAGTGGGAGCTCTGATGGCTTTATACAATCATGAAGCCCTACACATCACATGAGCTCTGCTTTAAACTCAGTTAGCTGTCAGCTTGTTTAATCTCAGTAACGTCAGAATAAATGGATGCTAATTCTGGTTCTAAAACATGCAAACTCCACCCAGAAAGGCCCAGGCTGGGATTTTAACCATGAACCTTCTTGCTATGAGGCAACAAGGCTCACCACTGCACCACCATGGGCTACAGTATATGTACCAACTCTGATCTGTTTTCCTTGTGCAGCAGATATGATCACTCCTGTGTTGTTTTACTGTTAGACTCTTTGGAGAGTCCTCCACAGCCCTTCAAAGACCAGCAGGTGCTTGTCTCTGCAGGAAGCTGGGCAAATGCGTTGGGAACACAGACAGTTCTTGTGACAGTGCCAAGGGCCTCCTTGAAATCTGTCACCAGTGTCTCGTAAAAAATACACACAAACATGGCATCCACATTTTCACTGTTTAAAGAGTCCCTTAAACCACCATTTGACTCACACTGCTGGATCTAAAAATCCATCTGAATAGCTATGGGTCGAATTTGACCCAGAACAGCCACAATATACAGAAATTTGCCACACCTGTACAAAAGTTAAATGTTCAAATGGATCAAATTTGACCTGAACATTATGTAAGGGTTAAAGCTCCCTCATTTAAATTGCATTCAGAGTTAAATCTATTCAAGTTAGAGGTGTGGCTGCTTTGATTGTCACGTGGTAGCAGCTGGCTCTCTGCTAAGATTCACATTTTTTTAAATCGAGTCATAGAACATGAACTCTTGGCGGTGTTTAATGTGTTGCCTTTTGGAGCATTTTAAATCAGGTATCTGACTGAAGTGCTGTGCAGTTTATAGTACTAACAGGCCATCTATGCTTGCAATTGGCTGGCAACTTAGCATTCCAGTCTGTCATCTAAATATGGTCACATCTGGCTTTAAAAAACAACATGTACAACAAACTGACTAGGATGGCTTTTTTTTTTTTTTTTTAGGTTAATAAAGACTTTACTCTTGTACAAACTAAGCTAATACCCAAGAAACCATCCTACAATAAAAATGAAAATGATCCTTTGCTTAGAAGCACAAGAGAAAAAAAAATAAAAAAAATCCTAAGGATAATTCGAGGTGATGAAATACTGAGAAAACCATCTTCACATCCAGACACACACAATTGCTGCTCCACCCACTCACTTACATTCCTGCATTCTCAACCGCACTGACAAATCACCTACAGCTTCATGCAGCCTGGATCTCCCCCCCCCCCCTCCCGCTGAGTTACCCACAGCTTTATTGCACTCAGGGAATCGGTCTCAGTGATCAACTCTGCCGAGCAGGACGGTACATGTTTTACCTCCTGCCCTATAGTCAAACCTGCCACAACAAGCCACATGCAATACTCCAAATTCTGCTCACTCGTGTAATTAGAAAATAATTAACATGGCATGTGCACAGTTCTCCACAAGATACACAGTGCAAAGTTTCATCTTTACTTGAGTGCCAAAGTGCCTTGTATTCACACATTGTAATGGAAAAGAGTTGGCATCAGGAGGCTGCCCCCTCTTTGATTACTCTTCTTTCTCCTGTGAAGGAAAAGGGGGTGCGCATGTGAATAGCTTCTGCACTGCCAGGGTTTTTATTTGATTCAACTAAATTGGAAGCCATACAAAGCAAGTGGTGTGCTGACAAACGTTATCTATGATTCTCTGAAATCGGGCCAGTGTAATTTATTATTATATGACATAATTATCTTGCGCTGTGGGTGAAGGCTGCTGTTAATGCTTGCTCAGCAAAAGAAAGACCAGCCAGGATGTGTCTCAGATAGCATCTTAAGTCTCCTGGTCTCCATCTGCCTGTTCCTTATTATATCCTACCTCCAATTTGTCTATAGGATCTTATCTACATTTCCATTAGCCCCGGGCTGAGGCTGTGCCATGATTGCTAATTGGATGGACCGGGCAGACCGGGTCCTCTGTCTGTTCCTGTGACCCAGGTCTGTCTGCTGTTTCCCATTAATGTCTCATGGGATGAAATCTGCTGTGGATATGTATATTTAAAAAAAGATCAGACAGAAAGTGTGCACTATTATAGTGCTTGGTGTTCGATATCTCCTGCTGCTTTACTTAGGTTTTTGTACTCCTGTACTTTAACAAAGAGCATTCTATTTGGTAGCAGAGGATATGTTTATCTACAGTGCTGGCATGATATGTAATTTCACTCTGTGAACTCTATGAACAAAACAAATTACCTTTACAACCCCTGAGTGTAGGAGTTTTGATGTCAATACATCCTATTTATTGGCAATAGAAAAAAAAAGACTGAAGTTTATTCTCTTACCCAACCTTGTAAACACTATCAGCTGGTGGTCAGGTGGTTGCGCAGCGTCTCAAAGTAATGGACTGTTGGTACCCAATCAAGTATTTCTTTGTGATGAATAAAGCTATTCCCCAGAGAGCAGTTCAGTTCTTCCTCTTTTAACTTAGCAAAGACAGATAGGTGCAAGTAAACGCTCAAATGATTTCAGAGCATTACGAATATGATAAAGCGCAGCAATTGGATGTTCTAATTTTGCTTGTGCAATCATCTTCTGCATCCTCGCATCACTCAGCTGTATCATTTGTTCATGTTTAGAGAGAGACATACTTCCTTTATAGAAATGCTTCATAAATAAATGCAAAGCTTGGTTGAGTGCACAGATACTTGTTTCCTCATTATGGGTTCTTGGAAAAAATAGTGCTGTGCCCCAGCTACCCACTAGATGGCCCACTAGTTTTCATTGTGCTACAATTGTAGAGGAGAGGCTGCTCTCAATTTAGTGACGGAAGCCTATATCCACACGAGACACAGCAATTCAATTTAAAATCTTTTGTGTACAGGTAACTTAGTTCTTCCAATCTTACTTGTGGATGATGAATCATTCTGTCACTGTGTGGACTCTATCATAACTAGATCTCCTTTTAAAAAAAGATAAATCTTAGTGGCCTCTATTGCAATTGACAACTGATGAGTCAGTTATTTCATGTCAGTCACAGATTGAGATGCTCTGCTTTTGTGCTCCTTTTCCCCAAGACTTAGAGTGTGTAGCAGAGAGGGGAAGAGACTGTCACAGCTGTTGCTTATGAAGCCAGAGAGCACCCTGCAGGAGTAATACAGGTAAAGTCGGGCATTTCAGGCAGAAATCCATTTCTGACACACTCTATTCTCTGTTCAGGGTTGGCTGCATTAACAGAACAACATCTGGATGAGACTGCCTCTTTATTGCCGTTTCCCTCTGACTTTCAAGCTCTAACGAATGATATTATCCTTGTCCCTTGTCACTGCGTCAGACACTCACAAAAGCATGAAACTGATCCTGCTGTATGAATGCGTAAGATGAAAAGTTTTTATATTACTTTAACATGCAACATGGCATCTAGCCAAGCTGCAGGCTGGTTCCCCACATTTTTGGTAGCTGTTTCTGCACCAGATGTGTTTATCGCATTCTCAAAGACAATGACCATAGAGCAGATGGTTCCAGTGATGACTGCAGTGGCTCAATCTATTTGGTGGACAATCAGGTTTTGGCTGAGGAACAATGAAAATGACAAAAATAAATAAATAACATAAAAAAATAAGAGAAAAAAGCAGATGTTTATTCAGATACCGAGCTGACTTGCTGGATGCATTTTCCCAGTTCCCAGCTGATGACATTCATCACCACCTTCCTGTTTAAGTGTCTCATTTACTTGTCTCCAAAGCTGCCTGGCATAATTGCTCTGTTCGGATTGCATGCAGCATTTTAACAGGCTTGGCGCTGGAATCTGGGGAGACACACTCGAGTCTGCAGGTGTTTTCCTGCACCAGCTCAGTAAGCCTCCGCTCTATCTCATGTAATTAGGAGATAATGAACCCCCACCCCCCTTAGCTCTGGAATCATCTGCCTCTGTTGAACTGTCAAATGTGATTCCAATAGATCCTCCGCACCGCTTCCCTCAGCTATGACTTCAAACTTGTCAACATGTCTCCTTCTTCTCAGCATTTGCTTAAAGAAGAAAATGCTTTATTATTTGCTCACTGCTTGCAGAATTAAACCTCAATAAAGTCTAAGCAAACAACCATAAAAGGTAATATTGTGCTGTTACTTATTACATTTAATAATGAATAATTAATTAGTTTCATATTATCTAGGGAGATTTTTCAAAACAAGCGATAGTAGTGCTTCTTATCAATCCTGCCATGTTGCACTCTGCTGTTTGGTTCCAGATTTTTGGTGGAAGGCACAGCTGTGGGTTGAATGTGAGGCTTGAAGGCTCAAGGAAATATTTAAGGCATACAACAAGCACAGCAGCTGTCACAGAATCCATCTGCTCAGTAAAAACAGTGCTGGACCAATTTAGACACAGTTTGTGCTTAACCCTAACTCTGCTCAGTTTCCAGAATAGCCATCAGGAAACTTTCCACTGAGATGATGACAAGCAATATGGTGATGTCAGTGTAAAAAGGGGTATCAGAAGATGGTCACCATTAATGGAGCATATGGTAGGAAGCAGGGTTTGGGATTCAGTTATTTTTAAAGGAGCTTCATAACCACAACCTTTTGAAATAAAACAAACATGTACCTGTCAAGGAAAGTAAACGGTGGTGCTTAAAGGCATTTTTTAAAATTCTGCATGAAACCCCCCTGTTTCTTTGTACAGCCTGGGGATGATTTAAGCACACTGTGAAGATTTGATTTTTAACATCTGTAGTTTTCCCCATATGTCTTTCTATGAGATTCCTTCAAGACAGGGAAACTACAGTGTTTGTTGTGTTGCAAAAGTGGATCCAGATTAAAACCACATTAACACTTGTTTTATTTTAAAAGCTGTCAAAGAAAGTTGGGAAAAACAACGGCTGACAAGTGACAAAGGGTATAGCTGAACCCTCATTAATGCAGTCACATCTCACAGTACTGATTAACAAGCAGATTGTTATGCAATAAACACCAGACATTAACATCTGTCAGTGGATTAAAGGATGTCTTTTCTTTTAGAAATAATATTGCTTGGATTTAGAGTCATAACTATTAATATTCTATTAAACAGAAGCTGTTCTTATTGCCCAATATGAAAGTCTGATCAATGACTATAAGAAAAATTGCTTAATGAGGCAGAGTCAGAGCTCACCATGTGCACAAATAAATCTTGAATTTGTTGTCAGTCAAAAAAATGTAATATGGCTGCACTTCACCACAGAAGCCAGAGTTCATGGTGGACTGTTTGATAGACCTCACACAGTTTAGGGTTTTCATCGGGCACTCACACAGAGACAGATACAACAACTTTAAAGAGCTGATGGATATTGTGACCTTCCTGATACAAGATGGTATGGCTAACCGAGGGGTAATCTCATATACAGAGCGCAAAACTTTATTTGGACTTTTTTGCACAATGTTTGACAAAATCATCGTCCCACAACAGGTTTTTATGCTCCTTTTGTGGATTTCCTCAGTGTTTTCAGAGGTCAGAATGCAGCTGTATATGCCATTCACATGAAAATCCCATTACAAAAGTGAAGCAACAAAATGTATTAATTTTAACTCAAGCTGAATATTTGAAAGCAGTTAGCATTGTTCTGATACAACTAGCATTGCTCTAGATGCAGATGCACTCTGTTTTCATCATTAGGGTTACTTGCTCTATCTATCTCATCAGTAAATGAGTCAGTCCAACCAACCAACCAACCAACCAAAACTTTCACCAGGTATTACTGCTGTTGAGATACTTTGGGTTAACTTCAGCTTGCTAACACAAGGTTTGTCAAAACAACATTTTTAACATTTCCCAAAAGAGCAGAATCTCCCTCAGATAGTTGGTAAATTAATCAGATTCCAAGGACCATTGATTTAAATGAGATGCTAAATGCTAAAATTTATTTGAAACTTAGCTTTAATTTCTCTTAACAATTACACTTGCCTTGACTTTGAGAATATAAGTGAAGGAATGAAGGCTATCATATCCCTTAGAAAATTTTAAAATTTACATAAACAGAAAAACGGAGGACTTTAGTATCAGCAATAGATGACATTCAACTTTAACAGTTTTTAAATTAGAGTGGGAATGCTGTTTTTACTTTGAAATAATTCAGTGTATATAGAAACCAAGCCTGTCTCCTAGATGTTCAGTTTGTACTCTACAATATTTTGCAAAAGTCTTAAGACACCCCACATTTCTTTATGTTTTGCATGGAAAATGGGAAATAGGTGCAGTGCAGGTCATTTTCCAAGTTGTCTGTTATGTGTAGGTGCAACACTGGTTCATTCACTGAGTTGGGTGCAAGTCTGGCTCCTTGGAAGAAAATTAAAGAAATGAAGAAAATAAATAAAGAAATGAGGAGTGGCTCAAGACTTTTGCACACTTCTACATATCAAGCAAAACATGAATTTGTCAACATGGATTTATTTGAACATATCTGTTGAGGATCAACACAGTTCCAGATAATGTAAAGGGACCTGCCTTGCAGGACGAGAACCCAGATCTCAATCATTTAATCCTGATAATTAAAAACCTGTCTGTTTCTCACAATTTATAATATGTATTTTTCATTTTGATTTTTAGAATACAGTTTTGCCTTACATGGGACACAGAACATGAAATTAGTGCCTGTTAGCACTGTGGATAAATGAAACAAAGAAAAGAAAAGAAAACTCTTAAAAAAGCATTTGCAGTAAAGAGAAGGAGCAATAATTTCATTAGTGGGTCAAAAAAGATTATCAGTCCAAAGAACGACGTTCAAAATGTCAAACCTCATAAACACAGTTGGGGGGGAAAAAGATAAGATTATCAGTCTTCAATCTATTTTTATTTTTTTTTTATGTCCTTGTGTCCCTCACACAAAATGTGCCACACATTAATGTGGCAACTGAATAGATTATTTGTATCCTTATCATTTGGGCATTTTAGAAAACAACTGCGTCCGCATTAAGGAAATCCACCTTTTAAAGGTTGTGGTAAAGGGCAGCAGCCACAGGGGTGGGCTGAGCCCCAGCTGATATTGGCAGCATCTCTAAGTGATGTCTCCAGATCCTTCATGCATTATTCAAACATCAACTGGGGGGACGACTTTCCCCAACTAGGCTTCCCTCAGAGATTTCACACTGGCTTGTGTCTATGTCATCTTTGTTTAGGTTAAAGAGCATACCTGGAGGGAAAATACTGTATATTTAGCTTTTACATATTTATTGAGAGTTAGCACTCAGAATAAACCAGGTATCAGAATCTAGTAATGGGAACAAAGCTGTATAATCAGCAAAAATAGAAGTCTGGCATTAAAGGAAACTCAAAAAGTTTCAAGCAATATTTTTGGATTCACTCATCTACAGCTGTAATGCCATTATAAACACACTTCTTCATGGGTCACCCTTAGCTAATTAATATAGATGCATTAATGAATAATCTACATTTAATAATTTCAGACACCTGCTAATTATGTGTAATAGCTTAGAAAAATGTTCATTTAGCATGCTAATTAAAGGCTTAGAATTTACAGCCTTGGAGGCTAATTTTGTTAAAGAAAAAGCTAGTTTTCAGGCACTTACATGTCTGTCTTTTTTCTTTAGATCAATGTTAGTCTTTCACCAATTGATGATCTTTTAGCTGCCACAGAATTGTTCATTTATCTCCACAAGGGTGATGGATACAATTGACCTTCTCCATCTAATGAAATGGCATTTGTACTGCCAAGCTGCGGACAAAACATTGTTGCTCTGAGAACTGTGCTTGTTAGCTGCATTTATTCCCTTTTTTTTAATCCAGCTCTGCTGAGGAAAAAACAGAAACCTTTACAATACCTGGTTGTAAAACAGCACAAAAAGCATTTTCAACAGCTGCTAAATTTCTAATTGCAACACTAAGAGTTCCTCTTCACACTCTGCACTATTAAATACACCATTCATGATCATTTATCACTTCCTGGGATTGCGGTAGAATTGAACATTTACAATCCACAGTAACTGTTAATTGTACATGTGAGTGCTGAACTAAACAGATAAATATCAGAAGTATCACATCTGGTAGTCTACACATGAAAAGTAGCAGGTAGAGAGATAGCGAAATGGATGGAGTTTAAGTGTTGAAATGAGCTCTATTATACTTCAAGGTTATTTTCAATCCTTTTGGTCCCTTTTTTGTGTCTTACTTAGATGGATGTCAAGTGAAACAGGTGTGTGCTGATGCAGGAAATGCATTTTCTATGATGCAGTCCTCTTTTCATGTTAATACATTTAATGTGCAGTGGGAGATGACAGTAGGGAAGTGATGGGAGCAAGAGAGTGCAAAGTGATGACTAGCTTTTCCTTCAAAGGGACAATAATCAGGTCTGCAGTAAAGTGTGCGCTTGCCATCTGTTGTGAATGTGGAAGTGAATGTGGGCTTCTAATACTTATTATGAATGCACATCTAATCATTTTCTGATATAATAGTTATAATAATGCTTTTGTTGAGGAAGGTCACAGACATGTTTTCAAGGAAAGACCAGATACCCAGAGTCCAGCCTGGTACTACATTTAGCTGGTACTGTTACCATGCTGATATATTTAGGCCCGAGCCAACTGAAGGGTCGGCGAGGAGCCTATTGAAATTGTAAGGGGCGTGGCGGCTAAAATGGGGGCGGTCGCATGGGACGCGGTCGCAAGTGACCCCGGACCTCATGGGGATACGAAAACTCACCATTTTCGCTACAGAGGTCAGGTCTGGCGAAAAATTTATGTTTTTAATGTCGCCAAGAATCAACTCTAAAAGGGGGCTCCACATCGCCCCCCGGAAAATTCATTTTTCGGCCCTCTATGGGAGAGGCCACGATCAACTTTCTCATAGAACCATGAAATTCGTGTCAACGACAGATCATGTCAAGACAAGCAAAAAACCCTCTTGGAGCACCCCCACTCAACAAACAGGAAGTCAGCCATCTTGGCCTGAACTTTCCCTTTGCCAAGTCAGCGATTGCGCACACCTGGTATTTGAAACATCTCCTCCTAGAGCGTTATACCTACAGACACCAAAATTGCTCAGCATAATCTACACAAGTGGGGCATCAAAAGTTATTCATGGTTTTATAGACTATTTAACGGTCTTCTCACAAGGGGGCGCTGAACTTGGCCTTCATTTTGGCCTGTTGTACCCTCACCTTTTTCTGTCATCACTCGTGCATGCTTTGCCCAATTTCTCCCAAACTTTAATAACTTATGTAGACTCCCTCCCTGTATCTATAAATGGAGAAATAATGGCAATTCTTGCAATAGCGCCCCCTACATAATCAAAGTAAAATTTACATGGAGCTCAGAAATTGTAGTTACTGCTAGAATTATGAAATTTGGTTTACACATTCTGTATATCACCCTGATCAAAGAAGTCAATAGGACCCCTGCCTCATTTTGCACACCGCCCCCGTAACCACGCCCCCAATTCCCCATTGGTTTTCAATGGAAAGCCTAACATTTCTGCATGAGACACTTTGTTCAGGTCTTTTGAGCTGTACATACACCACAAACATTTCCAGTAAAGCCCATGATGATGATGTTACATTGCAGAGGGGCGTGGCCCTAGCGCCATGGCGAGATTCAATCCTTCGCCATGACATTTCGATTGCCTCTCATTCTCATATACTTTGTCCCATTGCCCTCAAACTTCACAAGTGTGATAAGGACCCAACCCTCAACACATACACATGACATTATTGAATGCAGGTATAGCGCCCCTAGTGGAAAAAGGAAGTTGCTCTAATTCAAACACTTATTGTCCAATCGGCACCAAACTTCACAAGTGTGATAAGGACGCACTCCTGAACACATGCACATGACATTATTCAATGACAGCCGCAGCGCCACCTAGTGGAAACAGGATCCCAATGACACATCCAATCTTTATCAAACTTCGCAATTGTGATAAGGACTCACCCCTCAACACATCCATGTGACATTTAATGCCGGAAACATGAACAATAACAGCTCTAACTTGGGTTTTACATTTGCCAGAAGAAGCGGCTCTCTGGGGGTTTGCGAGGCTTGCATGCGGCTCGCTGGGGGTTTGCAGTGCTCACAGGCGGCTCTCTGGGGGTTTGTAGGGCTCGCAGGTGGTGAGCTGGGGGTTTGCCGGCAGGGAGCTGGGGGTTTGCGGGGCTCTGGCGGCCAGGGCCTTTAACGCCGCTTGCGGCTTTAATTATAATGGTAATGGGTGTCATGGTCCTGGGCTGTCTGCCCAGCGTTTTGTGTTTAGTTTTAATTCCCTGAGTTTTTATTTCCCAGTTTGTTTTGATGTTCTTGTTCCCTTTTGTCTCTGTCTCCCCTGCATCTACCCTGACCTCCTGTGTTTTCATATTGAGTTTTATTCCTAGTGTTGTGACTAGTCTGCGTCTCCGTCCCGTGTCTGTGTGCCAGTCCCCCGTGTTTAGTCTGTGTGTACCTTGGTTAGTCACTTCCTGTTTTATTTTGCCAGTCTTGTTTTCCCTGTGCTTTGTGTTTAGTTTTGCTTCCCCTATGTTATTAGTCTCATTTGC
>JASGAU010394246.1:0-25055 GCA_030220045.1 Australoheros facetus | reverse complement strand
ACATAGTGGTGTTTGCAAAAGTTCTGCTTTTAAAGTTTAAAAATGTTACAGCAAAGGAAACTTGAGCTGCTAGTGAAACAGATGTGCCAGGATTTGTTTATTTGAGCTTCATGAAATAATGATGGGAATTAAGATTTTTAATGTACTAAATAATATGAATATAATTTTTTAAAGAAAGTGGTGGTTGTCATGGAATAATGCAAACTGAGAAATGTATCTTTTTGTCCATTATTTGAAACATAAGTTTTATAACTTACAAACACATTTTGGTCAAAATAAACCAAAACTTTATAAGCTAAAGGGGAACTTGCAGCTTTGCATGATTCACACCTCAGAATAATCCTTATTTATGTTATTAGTGGTCTTTGATGCAGCTTCAGTTCATCCACCGTCTGATTCAAGCTCATCACTTATTAACTTGTATGTTGTTGTGTTTGCAGGCAAAGTTCACAATAACAAAGTGCGAGGATGAGCTGAGCAGAAACGTTACCTACATCATCGAATGTCATGGATCAGGAGCAGTGAACCCCCACCTGTAGCAGAACACACTCCACACACTGATCACGCACTCGGTAGCTGCTCCTAACATGGCCGACCCTCTTAGTTTCTGTCTCTCAGGGTTTACTGTAATACTGTAATAAATAAATCTCCTTCCTGTGTTCACGTGTTTCTGCCTGTTTTTAATTGGTTTAAGGGAACAGTTCCGATATTTCCCCATGCGCACTTCAGTTTCCTGGCTCTCAGGTTGTTCGTTTGACTCCAAGGAGCGTGATCCTGAATCTCCTTTCACCGACAAGAATTTCAACTTTGTACTTAATAAAGTCAAATTAGGACTTATTTAGTTCAAGGTTGTAAAAGATTGTTCCTGAAGTTCAGCAGTGTTTTAGTTCACGATTATGCAGTTGTCACGTTTTCATATATCCACAATCTAAATTGAGATTTAAGGGAAACATAAGGTCAAGGTTAGGACTGTACACAGCTTCACTGTAATTAAGCCTTTGAGTTGAGACTGTTCTAAGATTCTCAGTAACTGAAGGATTAGGACCATCTGAATAACATTTCTGAGATGCTTTTTTTTTTTCAGTCCAATTCAGACTTTTTTGAAGATTCTGGGATTCTAAATCAACATTGACCTCTACCTAAAAAAATGACCACTAATAAGGGTAAAAACCCACAATACTTAAGGTCACGTTTGAGTCACAATTACAGTTGTAGATTAATATAAAAATATCAGCTGTTCATGACTGTCACTGCATGGTTGGCTCAAGCTCCTCACAGCACTGACTCCATGGCTACAATGGATCATTGATATATTCCAGTGTAATAAATAACATCCTGGTGATTTTAGCTCACAATCTGCATGTTAGCAGAAGCATCCACGCTTTGGAGAGCCTTTGAGTTAGGCCTCTTCAGAAGAGCACACACAGTGACTGGGATGAAATAACTCGTGCTTCCTGAACTACAATGAAATGTGTACTGCTCCACCGGGGAATGTTTGGCATTCCCGGTTTACTGCTCACATCTGAAGCTGCTCTACCTAGATGATGTAAAATGATTCTCAAACATGGTATGGAAAAGCTAAACACAGATGTGGGGAAGAAAGGAGGTACCTCTCATTTCTTGCATGTTCTCAGCTGTTCTCCATTTCTGGTGTTTGGTGGTTTTATACATATTTGCATCCTGACTGCCTGCATGGCTGCAAAAATTTTGGCTCAACATTTACCATTTGTGTGTAACCACATTCATTTTTAGCTGTGAACCAGTTGAAACTGATGAAATAATGAGTTAATTGTAATACAATATTTAAGATTTTTAAAGTGAGATTCTGACTTTATACCCTAAAATCCTGACTTTAAGATGGAAACACTTAAGAAAATGGCTTTTTCACTGTTGAAAATGTGACTTTCCAAAACCAAAGTGTGTGTGTCATGTATGAGGGAGTGCTGTGTCGTGTGAGCAGCTTTATTAAGGCCATAAGCTGATACAAATAGCCATAAAGTGAGTTATTGTTAAGGGCACTGGGAGTCTGCCTGTCATGAGTGATCTACATGTGGGACAATAGAACAATGGCCCTTTGAGGGGTCAGAATTGGCCAAGACAGCAGTGTTTTTATTCTGTGTTCAATAAATTAAATTCGTGTCTATGTTGTATGCTGTGGTGTTTTTAGTTATTTAGATCAGTTTGTGAAGTTTTGAGTTGCCCCCAGACCCGGCAGGAAGAAGATGACCCAAAGTCAAACAGCCCCAGACTTGGTCTTACTCCCCACAGCACCCATTCCTCAGGGTCCCCAAAGTGCTCCAGATAAAATAAGGAAAAGGAGATAAGAGAAAGAAGAGCAATGAAGGGATTACATTCATAACTGCAATATAATGCAACACATATTAGGAATTAGGAATGCATCATCAATGTTAGATTAGTTTGTAAAGTACAAAGAAACAAAAGGAAAACAAATCAGAAGAAAGAAATAAAAGATCCCTTAGAGATCGGGTGAGGAGTGGAGCTGCTGCCATGTTAAAAGGAGCCAGTTGCGGGGGTTCAGGCATCTGGCTAGGATGCCTCCTGTGTGAAGTGTTCCGGGCATGTCCCACTGGGAAGGGACCCTGGGGCAGGCCCAGGACATGACGGAGAGATTCTATCTCTCGGCTGACCTGGGAATGACTCGGGTGTTACCCCAGATAAGCTGGAGGTGTCTGGGGAGAGGGAGGTCTGGGTTTCTCTGCATCGTTTATTATGACAGCAACAAAAATTGTGATGATGCCATCAACAAGAGAGAAGGAAAAAGAAAAGGTGAAACTAAGTTTATTTCAGTTGTTTAGTTAATATTTGTTTTTAAATTTTAGTGAAGATATGGGATGGGGTTGGCTCAGGTCATTCACTGATTGGAAGTGTGAATGTGTGTCAGTGGGTGAATGAGGCATGTTGGTGCTTATGTAGAGTAGAAAGGCACTAGATAAGAATGAGTCCATTTACCATTACAGCCCCTGGTGTGTGCTACAAATTGAGATGATACAAAAACAGGCTCCAGATGTCATTAAATACAAGGCAGGTTTATTGTTGCTGTTTTTTTATTGCTATTGTTTTTTTTGTTTTTTTTCATTTCCCGTTTGGAAATATAGTTTTCTTGGCAATGGCTTGAGAAATAAGAAGCAGATTTCTGTATTTAACTGGGAGGTTGTCAACTTCTGTAATGTTACCCAGAAAAAACGAGTGATGGAGGAATTCTACAGCTCGGAATACTGGCCAGTCTCTGTCCCCGTTGCATAGGAGGAGTGATCTGTTGGGCCTGTGTGCACTGCAGACAGGTGTTTGTGACATTTTAAACATTTTTCTTTGGGTTGTGTGCATCCTGTGAGTCATTTTGTAAGTTGTAGATTTGTATTGTTAGTCAGAGACAAAATGCTGTTACCAAAGTCAGAATTACAGAGGAAAACTAAAGTTCAGATTTTATTTTTGGGGGTGCCAGCTGTCTGCAGGTGGTATCAGAAGAATAGAAAAAAAAAAAAATAGCGAGTTTGAGGTAGGATTTAAAATTTTACTGTTTCAGTTTTGCCAGTTAATAATAATGGAAGGCTGGTGCAGTAATGATTTTCTATCCTTTTTTAGCAAAGGGAGCTACAGAATCCCAGGCATCCTTAGAAAGTGGGAATATTGTTGAGTTATTCAGATTTTGTGTAGTTTGCCAGAAATCGATAATTGAAATTTTCTTGTAGTAATGTTTGTGGATCTTTTATTATGATTTTGCCATATTGATGCTAAAAATAGCAAATAAAGATACAGAAAGTGGGCATCCTTATCTGGCTGCTTGGTGAAGTGTGATGTGATCCCATTTGTGATTATTGTGGCTGTGGGTGGAATGAACAGTTGTCAAGGCCTTCAAAGGCATTAGCAATGAACGGGCTCTGAAGCAAGCCTCAGGAGTGAGTTAGTGTTAATTGGCTTTGTTGTCACCGACCGAGCAAAAACAGAGGAACTGAGCAACGGGGAGGATCCAGAGGAACGAAGCCAGCAACTCTGGGAGAGAGGAAGGAGAGTCAGTCCAGACAGAATCTGATGCTGAGCTGTTAATCAAAGCTTCAGAAGGTGCTCTAGAGAGTTGGTCAGGATGATTAGTTAGGAACCATCAGATGTTTGTTCTTCAGCCACACCAGAGTCACTGGAAGGTGAGAGAAAAATGTAGCGCTTGGAAAACACGGGACTGCACTGAGGCCACAGAGGAGCCAGATTACCACTCTAACAAGCACAAGAATCTGGTGGAGACTGGATGGTGGAGTTGGTCCTTAAATACCAGCTGTGATAAAACCAACAAGATGCAGTTGTGGTAGCTGAAGTGCAGGAGACTGGGACGTTATTGTGGGAATTGCTTTAATTTCTGTTGTTACTCTGTGAAATACTGGTGATAAAATTGTTTCTAGAATTCAAATGGAAATTGATCAGACCCAGATGGTTTGTAATTTGGTATTTTGCTAAGTGCTTTATAGAGTTCATCAGTGGCAGCAGGTTCAATTAACACGTTTGCTTGTCGGCCGTAATTCTAGATATTAATTAATTTTTTTAGAACGTTTTCACTCTCAGCTTGTGCTGGGTCATAGAAGTGTAGCTGGCTATGAAAGGCACGTACTACATTATTAAGGTCATCTCGGTTTGAATAAAGTATTGACAGGATATTATTTAATAAAATTTTCATGACTTTTCTAAGATTTCAACTGATGGCCTTTGCAATTTCCTCACAAAGAACAGTGGAGTTCATTTTGCTGTGAGAGCTGCACTGAGTCAGAACCAACTGCCTCTCCAGGGTCCAGGTGTGTCTATACTTGCAGATCAAAACAGGTAACTGGTTCCAGTCTTTTCCAGACCTGAAGACCTGGACTTCCTGTGGTCCTTGTCCAGTTTCTGTGATGTCATCAGTGTGTTGTGTTATTGTTTGCCCCTCTAACTCACCTGCTGCAGGTGAGCTGATGTATGGTGTGTGTATGGCAGGAAGTCCAGCTCAAAATGTGTGTTGAAACCTGAAGAGGCTGTAAACTCATACCTCTGTCCCCTCTGGAACCAGGAGTAACCTGATCCAGGACACCTGACACCTCTTCCCTTCAGCTGTAGTCTTACAGTCTGCTTGCTGCCGTGCAACATGGCAGACACTGGGTCCTGGAGGACCCACCAAGACAACCCTCTGATCCTCCAGCCGGGACCCGGACCCGGACAAGGCCTGGGACAGGGTCTGGGACGAGGAGCAGGGCCAGGACCAGAAACGGGATCGGCTCCAAACCGTGTGTGGATCTCACTGATCGCAGGTGAGTTTGAAGTCGTCATTGTGATGTACATAGATGCTCAGTGGACTGCTCTGCAACATAAACACAGCAGAAACCTTAACATGAATCTTCAGTTTGGAACTAAATCCAGCCAATCAGAATGGATTGTTTCACCTGCATTTCACAAAAATTATCTTAAAGAATTTTCCAGAAGCCATTTGATGAGCTCAGGAAGGACAAAGTAAAAACAAAACAGAATCAACTCTTATTTTGATTAATTTTATTCTGAGAATCTGCTGTTAACCACAGATACCAGACCTCTGAAAATGAAGAAGCTGAAAACCTTATTTCAAATTAACTTTGGACACCTTTATAAAAATTCAGAATTTATGCTGTGTAAACACTATGCTAATTATAAAGTTTGGATTTCAGTTTTAAGTTCAAATTCTGGGATTTTTTGTAGGGATTTTTTATAGACTATTTTTTCATAAGAATAATAAAATGGGAAATGCTTTATTTATACCATATGTGGAAAATAATTTTTTCTTACAGCTGTTGAAATATAACATTATTATTATTATTACAACGAAGAAAATTTCTAGTGTACTTGCTGCTGCTGAATTGCAAGTCAAACCAAGAAAGCCAAGAAACACTGGAAGGAAAAAGTAGCTTAAAACTAGGAAAACAGAAAGCTAGAAGCAGGTCATGGTAAAGGCATTCTGATCTAAGTCCCAAAATGTAACTTTAATATTTATGACTTTTTTTAGACAGTGGAGTATATTTTGACTACTCTTTTTTCAAAGGTGGAACTAAATTGAGACTGTTATCAACAGCCAAATCTGTGGGTGAAAGAGACCTACTGTAGGAACATGTTAAAACTAAATTCTATTATGTGGTGGATTTTATTTTGAAGGGCTAAAATGCCTAAACATATTCTGTTTACACAACAGTAGTCATAAAGGGAATCACTAAGAGAGCCATGGAATGGTTCATTATATGCAGAAAAGCTAGCCTCTTTTATAAGTCGTGGTAACTGGCTTTAAAATTTGTGAGCTTTTATTTTGACGATCTGACACACTCTTTAGTTTTATTTTAAGGATGAAACAAAGAGTAGACACTGTGTTTCAATCCCTACATCTGTGTGTGAAAGAGACAGCTGAAAACATTTTGTTGAAAAGTCATTTTAATTTTCGTGAACATTTAACTTCAAAGTCTTCAGCACCTGCCAGTTATTATTTTTTTATGCTTCTTTTAACAGTCTGCCCGTTGTGTCCATTTGCCTATAAGGCTCAACATGGTTCTCCATTGGCAATTTGTGGCCGCTGCTGTGGACAGCCACCCGCAGAGTGTCTGTTGCTGATTACATTGCAATGCTGTAAAAAAGTATTTGGCCCTTTCCTTTTTTCAGATATCAAACAAAATTTGATATCAGTCACAGATAACCTGAGTAAATACAAAATGAAATGATGATTTTATTTATTAAGGAGAAAACTATCCAAACCTACCTGCCCTGTGTGAAAAGTAACTGACCCCTAAACCTAATAACTGGTTGTGCCACCCTTGGCAGCGAGAACTGGAATCAAGCATTTGTGATAACTGACAATGAGTCTTTCACATCGCTGTGGAGGAACATCAACCCACTCTTCTTTTTAAGGTCATACCAAAACATCTCACTTTAACTCTGGATTGGTCCCTCCAAAATCTTTTTTTTTTTGGAGCTATTCACAGGTGGACTTATTGGTGTGTTTCGGATCACTAACCTGCTGCATAACCCAAGTTCACTTGAGCTTCAGGGCACAAACTGATGGCTGGGATATTCTCCTTCAGGATTTAGGATTTTAGTTTTATAACAGATCTAATGAGACTCAAACCTTAAAAAGTTCAACCTTTGCTTCCTCAGTCCACAGAAACCCAGATCATCAAGATGTTTTCTGGCAAATGTGAGACTAGTTTGTGCGATGGAGGAGGTAGAGGTGGGGGTGTGGGGGGTGGAGGGCTGGAGTTCAGGTGAGACTGAGGCTGTTTTTGAGACGAAGAATTTTGAGGAAATCTCGCCGTTTACTTGAGTCATCAGGGTACTTCATGGTTTCCTCACTGGATGCTTTTGACAGGACGGGCTGTGTCTGTGAAGATTTCCTGATTCGTCAGTGGACCCGATGGCCTCCCCACCGGTGAGCGAAACGGGCTGTGCAGAGGATCCTCTGCGGATCTGCACATCTCTGCATGGTTACCTTCTACAGAGATCCTTGCCCCAGCATTAGGATTGCATTGATAAATGCGCATTCCATCTCAAATAAAACTGGGTCCAAAGTGAATGGTGTCCTGCATGTTTCTCAGCCCGCCTTGTTTCGGTGGAGGCCTTGCTGCAATTTTTAGAAGCACCTTTGTGTGCTGATGGGTGACCACAGAAACGTTCTCTTCATTTGAGCTCCAGATCACTAAAGTTGGAAGAATTAATCAGTTTTATTGCATTTTAATATACAAGTGTATATGTGTCTACATACACATATACACTTGCTCCATGTTCCTGTTTTCCTGACTTTGACTTTCAAATTGTTGAAACTTCTTATTGCTGGTGATCATTGAATTTCCACCTAGATGATAAACCTGCAGTAAAATTCATCAATCTGGAATCTTTAAGTTTTACTTAGCATGTGTCAGCCCCCACTCACAATAAGGGACATGTTTTGGATCTTGTTTTTACTCTGGGCCTAAACATGGACTCTGGACATTTTATTTCTCACTGTACCTAGAGGTCAAGGTCACGAGATTTAAATTCATCCAAGATTTTTAGTAGATGCATCTATGGTGAGAATTTGAACATTGTAGGTGAAATTGTCCTCAAGTTATTGCGTTCACAAGATTTTCTCCAGGAATGGCTACACTTTTATTCCCCTGGTAGGCTGTAGCAGTATAGCTATGTTAGGTAAGATAAGATATCTTTGTCATTGCACAATATAAGGAAATTTTGTTGGAGCCGTCCTCCAGGTGCAGAAATGATAAATACAAGATAGAAATAAGAAATATAAAAAAATAAAACAAATAAGGATCTGGTATTTACAGTGCACAGAGGTAGTATGATGCAATATTTACAGTAAGCGGTATAACGGCAATAAACGGTTTAATTACAACTGAGTGCAGTGTGCTAAAGTGGCGCAGTGGATGTCCAAGGAGATTGTCTGTTGGGTTTGATATGGTAAGTGTTCAGTAGTGTAACAGCTCTGTGGTGAAGGCTGTTTTTCAGTCTTGAGGTCCGGGTGTACAGTGTCCTGTAGCGCCACCCAGAAGGCAGGGGGGTGTAGAAGCAGTGTCTGGGATGTGTGCTGTCCCTTATTATGGCTGTGACCCACCTGGTCCAGCATATGTCCTCTAGTCTGGGGAGCTGGGAGCCGGTGATCCTCTCAGCAGTCTTGATGATACGCTGGAGACCTTTCCTGTTGTCTGAAGTGCAGCCAGAGTACTATACTGAGATGTGGTATGTGAGGGCGGACTCAATGGTTGACCTGTAGAAGCTCACCAGCAGCTGTTGTGGGAGGCGTGCTCTCTTCAAGCACCTCAGGAAGTAAAGCCTCTGGAGACCTTTCTTGACCGTTGCTGTTGTGTTGACAGTCCACGTCATGTCATGGCTAATGTTGACCCCGAGGTACTTGTTGCTCCGCATGACCTCCACTCTTTCCCCGCTGATGGCGATCGGGTGATGGATGAGGGGCCTCAGGCTCCTGAAGTCCAGGATCAGCTCCTTTGTCTTTGGTGCGCTGAGGATCAAGTTGTTCTCTCAGCTCCTGTTCTCCAGGTTCTCAGCCTCTGTTCTGCAAGCAGCTTCGTCGCTGGATGGAATCCTGCCTACCACTATGGTGTCTTATGCAAACATTATGATGGTGTTGGTCTTGTGGGTGGGTTTGCAGTCTCGTGTGTAAAGGCAGAAGAGGAAGGGGCTCAACAAACAGCCCTGAAGAAGACTACGGTGCGTTGGACAGGTAAGTTTTGTGTAGGCAGTTTAGGGGGAATAAATTTAACCTTATTTGTTGGTCATTTCTAAGATACTGAAGTGTGTGACCCCTTTTTTGTAAAGTGAAGTTTTTGAACCACTGTAACACAATTATGAAATGTGGTTGTGGATAGATTTTGTCATTTTGATTTTCACCACTGAATATGGATTCAAGTAGAACGAAGATATTTTCTGATGTCAACGTAAGAGGTCAAAATAAACAACAAAAACTCTGTGAAAGCGTTGGAATTTCAAATTGTAAAGCTTCAAAGCCAAGGTTAATAAACTTAAAGGTGCTATAAAGGCAATTAAAGCGCTTATGCAAACTGCAGATAGTGCTGCAAGTATCCAGTCTCATCTTGAAGACATAACTGAGGATGTGGGTCAACTCTATAAATCTTCAGTTGTTCCCTCAAGAGGAACAAGAAAAACAAAATGCTTGGTTCTCAAGTATACTTGCACATAACAGTGGAATGTAAAGAATGGCTTTCTAATGTAAGGTTTGCTTGTTTGGATTGGTGCCTTTTATTGGAAAGGAAAACACACATTAAAAATATGTCTGTCTTTAAGGAAAATGGGTTGTGTTTGGGATGTTTGTGCACAGGAGCGAGTGCATGTTGACTCTAAAGGAAAGGAAAGTGATTTAGAACAAACTAAAATAAGACCAGAAACAGCAAATGAAAACGCTTTAATTTCTGTGCAATCTAGTGGTCTTACTGGGTCTGGTGAACATGACTGTACACTCTCCATACTACCAGTTTGAGTGAAGTCTAAGAAAGGAGATGAGACATTGATCACCTATGCCTTCCTGGATCCTGGAAGCTCAACAACATTTTGTATGGAAGGGCTAATGAATAAATTGAATCTCACAGGGAGAAGGACAAGCGTTCTCCTACGGAAAATGGGTCAGAAGAAAGTTGTCCTGTTACATTGTTTCAGATTTGGAGGTGGCTGGATTGGATACAAACTGTTTTTGTGTTGCCAG
The DNA here is from genome assembly GCA_030220045.1 of Australoheros facetus. Lineage (NCBI taxonomy): Eukaryota > Metazoa > Chordata > Actinopteri > Cichliformes > Cichlidae > Australoheros > Australoheros facetus. The sequence continues at coordinate 14,836 of JASGAU010394246.1, read as the reverse complement.
ATATATTTACTCAGAGTATGCCTGTCCATCAAGGCAATATTCCTAGATTAGAAGATCTTCAAAGATGGCCACACCTGGAACATGTGAAGGTAACAGATTGATTCAAGGGTGGAGCTGCTGATTGGAGCATGGGAAGTTATTCAAAGTGAGGTTGTTGGTCCTTACACAGTCAAAACTATATTAGGTTGGACTGTGACTGGTCCTCTCAGAGAGAATGCAATAGTTCACTGCTTATATGCAGCAAAAAGTTTATTGTCAATAGGATTTTTGTTTCTAAGCTTGAGGAATTGTGTTGGCAGATGGTCATTATAGTATTGGCCTGCCTTTGAGACAAGATGATGTAAAAATGCCTAATAATAAAATGTTTGTTGAATAATGTGGTCTAAATCTCAAAAGAAGGTTTGATAGGGACAGTCTATTTCAGGCAGATTATACCAACTTCATGAGTGATGCACTTTCCAAGGGATACGCTGAGAGGGTGCCAACTGAGGGTTTAGACCACTGTGATGGAAGGGTGTGGTATATACCATGCCATGGTGTTTCACCCACAGGAGAAAAGGATGAGTTGTTTTTGACTGTGCAGCTGCATTCCAAGGGACACCTTTAAATGTCCGGCTTGTTCAGGGCCCAGATCTGAAATAGCTGTTTGTTTCAGGTGGCTGTCCAGAGGAGAGCAGCTCGAGTCAACCTCCACAGCCGCCAACAGCATTGCAGGTGGTGCTGCACTGAGGGAACACTCAACTCCATTTCCTGAGGGGGAAATAGTGGAGGCTCATAACTCAGGCTCACTTCAAAATGGGACAAGCCTGTGGTGGATGATGTCATGGTATTGTGGGCATATTCCACCCAGGCCAGGTGCGAACTCCAACGGGCTTGGTTGGTGGAGCCAACACACCATGGTGCTGCCTCCAGTTCCTGGTTTAGACGGCCGGTTTGGCCATTGGTTTGGGGATGAAATCCGGAGGACAAGCTTACCTGAGCACCTAGAGGGGAACAAAACTCCTTCCATACATGGGACGTGAACTGAGGGCCTGTCTGAAACTATATCCAAGGGAATGCCATGAAGACAGAAAACATGGTCAGCGAGGAGCCGGGCAGTTTCGAGAGCACTGGGAAGCTTAGGCAGGGCAAGATGAGCTGCATTGGAGAACCGGACGATTATAGTCATGATAGTGTTACCTGAAGATGGTGGACGTCTGGTGTCGATGGAGAGGTGGGACCAAGGGCGGCCTGGGACTGGCAAGGGTCAGAGCTGTCCGGTCGGGTGGGCTGAGGAGACTTTATTCAGAGCACGGATGGTATAGGCCCCCCACATACTCCAGCATGTCTCGAATCAAGGTGGGGCACCAAAACAGTCTCCAGAGAAACTTAATCGTACAACAGATTCCAGGTTGACATGTGAACTTGGCTGTGTGGGCCCAGTGAATTACCTGAGACCGGACGGAGGCCGGGACGTAGAGACAATAAGGAGGTCCAGTTCCTGGGTCTGGTTCAGTCTGCAGGGTGGCCCGAATCAGCGACTCCACCTCCCAAGTGAGAGATCAGACAATGCAGAAAGTGGATAAGATGGTCTCTTCTCTGGTTTGGGGTTCTGGATTGGCAAACTGGCAGGAGAGAGCATCCGGCTTGACATTACGAGACCCTGGGTGATAGATCGTAAAGTTAAATCTGGCAAAAAATGACCACCTGGCTTGCCGTGCATTCAGTCTCCTAGCTGTTTGGATATAGGTGAGGTTTTGTCAGTCCAAACCAGGAATGGGTGCTCTGCTCCCTCCAGCCAGTGTCTCCATTCCTCAAATGCCAACTTAACAGCGAGCAGTTCCTGGTCTCCAATGTCATAGGTGTGCTCTGTGGAAGATAAGCGGTGAGAGAAAAAAGGCACAAGGATGCAGCTTATTTTTTGCCCTTTGGGATAACGCAGCCCCTACCCCCGAATCTGAGGCATTCGCCTCCACTACAAACTGAAGAGATGGGTCTGGCTGGGCCAGTATGGGGGTAGAAGGAAAAAGAGGTGCTTGAGGTGATCAAAAGCTTCCTAGGCAGAGAAAGTCCAGAGGTAAGGCTGCTCTGGGAAGTTAGAGCAGTTAGATGTTGCACCACTGACTGTGGTTGTGAATAAAGCGGCAATAAAAATTGACAAAAACCCAGGAAACGCTGCAACTGTTTACGGCCAGAAGGCCAGTTACCACTGGCTCAGTTTTAACTGGGTCTGCCAGGATGCTGTCTCTCAATGATGTACCCCAAAAACGAGACAGTCTGAACATGAAATTCACATTTCTCACCCTCGATGAAAAGCTGGTTCTCCATCAATCTCTGCATGACCTGACGTACATGTTCCTGGTGCTCTAAAAGGTTCTTAGAAAAAAAAATAAGAATGTCATCCAAACAAACAAAGAAAGTGATTCAGGATGTCCCATAAGATGTCACTGACTAAGCCTTGAAAGACAGCAGGAGCATTGGTCAGCCCAAACGGCATTACCAAATACTCAAAATGGCCAAGATGAGTGTTGAAGTCTGTCTTCCACTCATCTCCTTCTCTGGTATGCATTTCTCAGATCCAACTTGGTGAAAATGGTGGCCCCTGCAAGAGCTCAAAAGCACAGGACAGAGGTAGTGGGTATTTGTTCCCAATAGTGATCTGATTCAGTCCTCGATAGTCAATGCAGGGTCTTAAGGTTTTATCTTTCTTTTCTACAAAGAAAGAATCCAGCTGCCTGCAGGGAGGAGGATGGTCTAATTATCCCTGCCTTGAGTGAATCATGAATGTAACTCTCCATAGCCTCTCTTGGGTCTGGATAAACTGTAAAGGCGGCTAGTGGGTAATGACGCACCGGGTAAAGGGTCTATGGAGCAGTCATATGGTCAATAAGGTGGGAAAGAGGGGGCTAAATCTTTATGGAAAGCATCAGCTAGGTCATGGTAGCAAGTCAGTACTGCAGATAAGTCAGGAGGCTTGGGGGAATCAGTCTTAGGAGAGTGGGAAGGTGGTTGAGCTGAATGTAAACAATGCTGGTGACATTTTACTCCACAACGCGACCTTATTTACTGACCAGTTAATGATGGGGTTGTGTTTTTGCAACCATAGATGTCCAAGGACTAAGAATATGTGCGGTGAATGAAGAATATAAAGGGTGCGATACTCACGGTGATTTCCAGAAAGGAGGAGAGAAACTGGTTTTGTGCAATGTGTGATCTCTGCTAGTTTACATCCGTTTAATGAGTAGACCTGCGTAGGCTCAGGGAGAGAAATGAGAGGAAGGTTTAGTTGCTTGGCAAGATCGTCATCTAGAAAACACTGATCTGCACCAGAATCCACCAGAGCCTGAAAAGAAAGGAAAAAAAAAAAAAAAATTATTATTGGTGAGTATTGTTGCTGGGATCATAAGCCACGAGAGGGAGGAGAGGTCCGTAATCTCCTTTTGTCTGCCTTTTGGCCGCGGAGGACAGGAAAAAAACAAGATGTCCAGACTTGCCGCAATAGAAACACTCCCCTGCCATTAACCTCCGGTTCCTCCGGCATGAGGCGACTGCGGCTCACCTGCATTGGCTCCACCCCCACCTCACATGAGGAACCTGCCTCAGGCTGCTCGTCAGCGGGGGCAGGAGATGGAGAGACCCCCCTGGGCCACCTCGATCTTAAACTTTGACGTTCATGTATGCGTTCATCTACTTTAACACACAGAGACACCAACTGTTCCAGGGAAAAACAGGCAGTTCTTTAGTAGCCAGCTCATCGTGAATGTAAACTGCTAATTCATGGAGAAAAGCTCCATGGCCTGCCTTTTCCTCCCACCTGGTCTCCTCTGCAAGAAATCAAAAATCAATAGCATAATCAGCAACTCTTCTTTCCCTGGCGTAACTTGAACATTTGGTGAGCTACGGCATCCACGCTCACTCCTCTCACAAACACGCATGTCTGTCTATGTGACTTTACTTGCCCACAGCAATGCTCTCCCCCTTGTTAAAGTAGTCACGTATGTAATTTTAGCGAACTCTGTGGAGTATATCTTGTGAAGCTGCTTGAACAGTATGGTGCACTGGGTGAGAAACCCCTGGGTTTCCCCTAACTCACCAGAAAACAGGCCCGGTGACGGGAGAGCTCGCTCTGGTGGTTCCGATGGTCCACCAGGGGCCGACGCCACCAGAGGCGTCATTAATGGAGCAGCCACGGTGACTTGCACTGACGCTCTGTCAGAGAGTGGAGCTGGAGAGGGAGAGTGATTTTTAGAGCACATTACATAAACTTCCTATCTCCTCTACCTGGTGGGTTACAGAGGCTTGGTCCACCAGATGTCAGAGAACTTGTTCGTGTTTCGCCAGTTGCTCCTTGAGCGAGGTGAGGACTGCCTGATGAGAGGCTGCGTCCACTGAATCCGGATGGCCAGGTCGTTCTGTCATGTCTCGCAGGTAGGACTCAGGCGCAGGACACGAAAATCCAACAGAACAGAGTTTATTCCGAGATGTGCGAAAAAAACACAATGAACTGCGGGGAGTCTGTGGCCACTTGTGCTTCAAGGTTCCCGTGGCATCTCACTGTTGCATTATCCAGTGACTCCTATGGAAGTTTATCAATAGCAAAGTCTATGCAGAAGAAAAAGGGTTAATCTGAGTATTTTAGGAGAAAAAAAAATAGTCCAACATGAGTCACTCTGGGTACCTTGCTGAGGTAATGACCTGGCATTGACTGAGAGTTTTCCACTGGCTTATAACTCCACTCCATTAGTAACATGAAGAGCAGGTGTGCCAGATCAGCCACAGGTGAGCCTTGGAACTGTGGGTGGAGTCCAAAGGACCACCTTCCTCTGCCACAGGGACAACTCCCCACAGAATACCCATAACCCAAAAAACACATTCAAAGAAAACAACAAAAACACAAGGCCAGCTGGAGCCCCCAGGGGACCATGACAGTGTGTTTATTGCATTGGCATCTGGGTTGGGGGTGTGTCACAGGTCCTGCATGAGGAAGTCATGCAGGACTTCCTCATGAGGAAGTCAGCTCATGAGGAATCTGCTTTCTCTGGATCCAGAAAGACACATCGAAGCTCCTTCTGACCTTCTCTATACTTCTCCATCAACACCCTCAGAGTAAACGTCCCATCTGTAGTGCTCTCTGAGCACGATGACTGATCGTCACCTCTCTCCTTAGCCTACCTTCAACAGCTCTTTCCCATATCTTCATGGTGTAGCTCATCAGCTTTATCCCTCTGTAGTTACTACAGCTCTGCACATCAGCCTGGTTCTTGGAAACTGATACCAGTACACTTCTCCATTTCCCAGGCATCCTCTTACTCCCCAACATTGTTGTAATATGGTTAAAAAGTCTTGTCCTTGCTGCTAGACCTCTCCATACCTGCAACTCCTCAAAGGACTCCATTCTTTCAGCACAATTTCTTCTCTCATTAGTGCATTTCCATCTCTATCCTTAGTGTCCAGCCTCACATACAACTCACTATAAGCCTTTTCCTTTGCCTAGCCCATGTCCAATCAAGTTTCTGACCTGTTACCAACTAACCTAATTAGTTGCTAAATGGTCCTCCAGCTGTTTTGAATACCATTTAATTTTCCAGCCTGTTGTTGCCACCATCGCAACTTTCTTGATATGTTACATAATTTTTTTTAAAGTCAGCTTATCAAATTTTACAGTGCATGGATTAGGACTGATTGAAAGCCTCATTACCTCCACCAAGGAGGTTATGTTTTTGGTAGTGTTTGCATGTCATTTTGTCTGTAAATGTAATAGCTCAAAAAGATTTGAATGAATTCTGATAAAAACTTTGTAGGGGTGCAGAGCACGGTCATGTTAACAGTCCATTAAATTTTGGCTCACATGCACCAAGGTCTTCAAGGTCAACTTATTGACTCATTAGTCAAAAATTAACAAAAAACCTTAAAACTTAGAAACTATGATTTTTACAAGTGCGGTGTGCATTGTCAACATATTTAAAGTACCATATAAAGATTTAAAATATGTCACATTTGACCTCTGACCTCTCCTTAAAGGTCAATAGATTGATCTTAAAAGTCAATCAAAATTATAATAATGCTATATAGAGCTATTTAACAGCCAGGTGATTGAATTCAGGTGTTCCAGTCCCTTCCATGGCCACAGGTGTATAAACCAAGCACCTAGGCATGCAGACTGCTTCTACAAACATTAGTGAAAGAATGGGTTGCTCTCAGGAGCTCAGTGAATTCCAGTGTGGTACCGTGATAGGATGCCACCTGTGCAACAAGTCCAGTCATGAAATTTCCACAGTCAGCTGTTAGTGGGATTATAACAAAGTAGAAGCGACTGGCAACAACAGCGACTGGCAACAACAGCAACTCAGCCATGAAGTGGTAGACCATGTAAAATCACAGAGTAGGGTCAGTGGATGTTGAGGCACATAGTAAACAGAGGTCACCAACTTTCGGCAGAGTCAATCACTACAGACCTCCAAACATCATGTGCCCTTCAGATCAGCGCAAGAACAGTGCATAGAGAGCTTCATGGAATGGGTTTCCATGGCTGAGCAGCTGCATCCAAGCCTCACATCACCAAACACAATGCAAAGTGTTGGATGCAGTGGTGTAAAGCATGCCACCACTGGACTCTAGAGCAGTGGAGACATGTGATGTGATGAATCACGCTTCCCTGTCTGACAATCTGATGGGTGAGTCTGAGTTTGGTGGTTGCCAGGAGAACGGTACTTGTCTGACTGCATTGTGTCAAGTGTAAAGTGTGGTGGAGGGGGTTTATGGTGTGGGGTTGTTTTCAGGAGTTGGGCTCAGTCCTTAGTTCCAATGAAAGGAACTCTTAATGCAGTTTGGGGATGACCTCTTCGTGTTTCAAAGCAAGGTCCATAAAGATATGGATGAATGAGCTTGGTGTGGAAGAACTTGACTGGCCTGCCACAGCCACAGCCACTCCACACACTATGCCACACCATAGTTTTAAAGATGAAATATCTTTAAGGATGAAGAGTGCAGTCATTTGAGAGGGGCTCAGAATAGAGCCGCTACTCCTCCAGAGTGAAAAGAACCAGTTGAGGTGGTTCAGACATCTAACTAGGATGCCTCCTGGGCGTTTTTTGGGTGAGGTATTCTGGGCATGTCCTACAGGAAGGCCCCGGGGCAGACCCAGGACATGCTGGAGAGATTATATCTCTCTGCTGGCATGGGAACGCATCGGTGTTCCCCCCTGGATAAACTGGAGGACGTGGCTGGGGAGAGAGAGGTCTGGGCTTCTCTGTTTGGGCTGCTTCCCCCACAACCCGGCACCGGGTAAGCGGAAGAAAATAAAGGGATGAATGGATCTGCCTTGTGACCCCCAAAATGTGTTTTTATCTTTAAGTAAAGTATTTTCAAGAGAAATCGAATGAACTGCCCAGTTGGTTAGGAATATACTGTAGCATAATATTATATAATAAGTTCAGTTATTCATGTCATTTACAAATCACTACCTATTATCCATTGCCTACTCCTACATTGTTTGTGAAACATCTGTCATGCTAGCCTTCTCTTATTTTAACTGCACTACAAACTCTATCAGTTTTCAAAGAACCGATAAAACAAAATGAAGATCTCCAAAACACAATTCTGTTCCCTTAAAAGTAAATACTGCCCAGAGAGGGAGCTGCCTTGGTTTGCGTTCTCGGAGCGCCTCTTTTTGTTTCAGTGTTTCCCAGTGGAACGTGAAGGCAGCACGGGCAGGCAGCATGATATGTTTAGTGATTGGCTGCCGTTGCTATGGGAGCGGCTCCCGTTGCTACAGTAACGAGTCTTAAGGAGGGATTTGGTAGAGTTTCAGACTCGGAGTGTCGTCGAGCTGCGCTAACATGCTAATATGAGGACTGCGAATAGTCACCGGTTTAAAACAGAAAAAAAGTAAAGGAAGTTATATAAAACCTGCAGTGAGTGGAGAGAAGCCGAAGGAACCAATGTGAAACTAACGAGAAAGTTTCTAACTTTGTTGACGCCCTCCGTCCAGCCGCGAACGGCGTGCCGAGCAGCTAGCAGTTCCGAAAGTTTCTGGAGCTTGCAGGCGGAGGTGAGACAGGTCAGGAGTTAGACGGATCCATGACGGTGGAGGCTGTGAAACATTCACCGATCCTGTCTGCTTTGTTCAGGATGAGCCAGGACTGTGAGTTTATTAAAGGTAACTTTATTTTACAGTAATTTTATAGAGCATAAAAATGGAAAATGGGAGCAATATAGTAGTTGCTAAACTGTTTATCACTACTTGACGGAGAACTGTGAGCTGTTGAGTTTATTAAATGTAAACTCCAATAGAAAGTGTTATAAATGTGTAACTAGAAAATCAAAACTTTATTGTACGTATTTACTGCATAAAAATATGAAACTGGCTTCAGCTTATATAACAGTCATCACGAGACTCCAGGTAGGGATTGTGTCCATTGGCTTGTGATTGAATTTAAGTGATGTTTGATGGATAACTTTTCTTGTAGTGTCTGCCTGAGCTGAAAATAGTCATTTTCGATTAATCATCCAGCTTTGTGGAGATGGTAACAGAGGTGTTGCACAGTTTGAGTATTGTGGGTCTGGATTAGTTCCTCATCCTGACCTGTGTGGTCAGTAAATAGTTTGCTTGGCTGAATAGAGTCACCAGGGTTTCCATCTGTGTGTGTTTTAAAGGCAGAAGGCAGCTTTTGTCACAGAGATCCGTCCTGTCAGCCGCTGCTCTCTAAAAATACACTCACAAGGGTCAATGTGAAGAGTCCTTATATGAATAAATTTTTTCTGACAGTGCTGCACATTTATTGCCTCTCCTGTACCACTGATCAGTTTTGCTAAGTGCAAAAAAATTAATTTTCTGAAATGTCTAAGATATGGTGCTGTGGCTTACTGTTTGTAACTGACTGAATCACTCCACAGAAAGGAGATGAAGGGACAGAGTTGGTGAGAACAAAGCAACAAAACCAATGGTGTGTGTGTGAGTGAGTGTGAGAGAGTAGCTTGTACATGTGTATAAACGATGAGTGTAAAAAAATATGCTTCATAACTAAGGTTGGTTGGAATTGCAGAAATGAATATAAGCTCAGTGGCAGAATGAGATGTTTGTAATTAAAATGTTCCTGCTTCTCTTTTCTGTTCTGTTCCTGCTGAAGAGATGATCCATCTTGCCTTCATTAGGCTTTCATAAACTCTTCAAGTTAAATTAAATTCCAAAACAATCAAAATGTGGCAATAAAAATAAGTTACACTAGAACAGTCACATAAATTATTTCAGTAACGCTACTCGTGTTTATTTACAGAAGACATTTCTTCACATAAGGCCAACAGCACAACATAAAGGCAGCAGAGGCGTAATGTTCATAGTTCAACTGAGAGTTTATCAAGGAGTGTTGAAGGTTCAAAACTTATTGGGAAGTTATGGTATATGATAGAAATGCAGCAGCATGATCAGCAACTCTAACAGTTTTCCCCGTCTGTCTTTAACAGAGCGCCTGTACTTCGCCACGTTACGCAGTAAACCCAAAAGCACAGCCAACACACACTACTTCTGCACTGATGATGAATTTGTGTATGAAAAGTAAGTATATCACACCTGCTGCAGGGCATTCTGTTTTTTGTTTTTCTTTTAAACAGCGTTTACAATGTTGCAAAGCTGAGCAGCTGTAACCATTTTTTTTTCAACAAGTGTGATTTAATGATAATGATGATGATAATACTTTATTGATCCCACAATGGGGAAATTACAGTTAAGAGAACACCCATCCACGAAGACAAACAAACAAACAAACGTTGTAATGTTGAATGTCTTGAACAATGTGCCAAAGATTGATTAACAGAGCTGTGCAGGTGCAACTTGGCACACGTGGGTGAAGAGAGATGCACTCAGCAGTGTATTTTTTATTTATTCATTTTTTTACTAAGTAGAAAGAATAAATGAAAGCTGAGTGTTTTTCCAGTCATTAATGCCTGGAGATTTTAGAGGCCTGAGTGACATCAGAATATTTAGACGATGTTAGTCCAGAGCTGAATGACTCGTGTGACCCTTTTACAAGAGGAATGCTTTAGGAATTTAAGTGGAGACTTTCACTCTCTGTACCGCTTTCCTTTTCAGCCAGCAGGAGTCTGATGACCTCTGTGTGTAAACTTCTTGCAGACTGAGTGATTGTTTTTTTGTTTTTTTTTACATTCTGTCCTTTGTGTCTCCAGCTTCTACGCAGACTTTGGGCCTCTGAACCTGGCCATGTTGTACCGATACTGCTGCAAGCTCAACAAGAAGCTCAAGGTGAGTTTCTACTGGTGCCTCACCCTCTGCAGGAATGCCCAGAACGCAGCAGGACAGATGCAGCATGACACAATCTTACTTCCTGACTGTCACACACAGCAGGTTCACTGTGATGGTGAGCATTCACAGTGAACCTGCTGTGTGTCACAGGAACAGCGCTTGCTATTTCCACTCCTCTTTCAGACTCTGTTTTGTGTTTGCATGTTACCACAGTAATTGCATTCTTTTTGTCATTTGTCATGTTGTCCGGCTGGCGTCTGGATCCCTAACCTGTGTCTCAGTCTCGTCACACTCTTCAAAAAAGCTGATGTTTGCTACCTGTTCATACCACACAAGGCTGCATGTTTACTGCTTACAGTGATAAGTGACATATAAAGGTAGCAGGAGTTCAGTCTTTATATCTTGGTGTAGTGGTCCTGAGCTAGTTTGTCCTAGTTTCGTACCAAATGTGCACTGCAGCCTTGAACTTTTCCAGGACTTACTCGGCAGAGGTACACGTAAAAACACAAATGTCTGAATCACTTAGATCGAACAAAAACGGTGTTAAACATGAAGTCTGAACGATGTTGGATGGTACTGAAGTCCAAATAGCACACCTAGTATTATGGGGAATTCACAGCTAGCGAGTGAGCGTCGTGTCTTACTTGGCAGTCTGTATCCAGGCAGCACCAAAGAGTGTTTTTACATGTAAGAACGTGTCTAAAGCAGTGTCTTCATTAGGTATGACATTTAAAGAAAGGACAGCTGTAGAACATATCCTAACCTCATTCTTCTATTCAGATACTTGTGGAATTTCAGACCTTGCTTTCTTGGTGCTGGCTCTCACATGTACTTGTGCTATATGCATATAAATGTGAGCCTAAGTGCCTCTTAAGGTCTGTTCTTCTGGTTCTGATTAGTAGGGTGGCCATCTTGTACATGAGTACTGGGAATTGCATATTGGACGGCTTAAGTTTATTTTGAAATTTGTGCGCACTAAATGATGAATGAGCTGGAGGGTTCAGCAGTAAATGGACTGTTTCTTATAAAGTGTTTTTCTACTTTACATGAACACTCAAAGCGCTTTATACAGCATGTCTCACTCACCCATTCACTTTTTTCTGCTTCTAACATCACTCTTGAAATGATCTCTTACTGCATTTAATTTGCATATGTGTCAGTTTGTCGATTGATAGTCACTTGTTAGAGTGTGTGTTTGTTTTTTGTTGTTGTTGTAGTGTTTGCTGCCGTCTTGGCCAGGTCTCTCTTGGAAAAGAGATTTTAAACTCAGTGAGATTTTTACCTGGTTAAATAAAGGATAAATTAAAAATAAGTGCTTTTTATCTAAGAAGAATACTTTGGCATGCAGACTGAAGCAGCCAGGAATTGAACCACCAGCCTTCCAATTAGTAGATGACCTGCTCTACCTGCTGAGCCACAGCCACCCCACTGTCAGTCTGAGAAGATAAAGGCAGCTGATGGTATAATGGTCACTGTGAGAATCTGCAGCTCACAGCTGTTCTTAGTTTGGGGTGAAACTGAGACTTTTTAATTTTAATCTTTTTTTTATTTTTTTAGCAGCTGATCTGGAATTAGTGAAAAATGTCTTCCTCAGTCCAAAACCCTCAGATTCAGTTTTACTGTAATGGGAAACAGAAATGCAAAAATCTGATGGGTTTGATGGAGACAGTTTTTGATAATATTTTTGATGACCAGCTCAGTGAAATGTTGTGTAACTGTGCTGTGCTCTCTCATGTTCTTTGCAGTCATTCACACTGACCAGGAAACGAATTGTTCATTACACCAGCTTCGATCAGAGGACGAGATCCAACGCAGCCGTGCTTATCGGAGGCTACGCTGTAAGAACAACTCTGCTTCTTATTTGTGTGTGTGTGTGTGTGTGTGTGTGTGTGTGTGAGAGAGAGAGGGGCTAGGGGATAGGGGAAGCTAGGCATCAAAAACAAGACATATGACAGATCGATAATAGCTAATCTTAAAGTCACGTTGCCTTCAGTTTGTTTTTTGAAAGCTTTGAGCGAGTTTCCTAAATTGTCCCTCTGACATGATGTGAATTTACAGAAAGTTTTAAAGATGAGCAGACGTCTCGGTGAAACACATTTATCAGTGAATTAAAATGAGTGAATTCATGACATGAACAGGTGACACATTCTTGTTTAGAGGAGACGTCCACAAACACAAAACTCTTAAGAGGACAGAAAGTCTACCAAAACAAATTTGCTACATAAACTAATACTGCTGTGTGTCGACTCAGCTGTAGAATGAGAAAATTTAATCATAAGCATGATATGCTCAACTTGGAATTAACGAGTCCTTCATTTCCACATAAATAAGTTATATAGTTATTCAGTTTAAATATATACGTTTTTGAGGATTGATCACATTCTGTGAGCATGTGGTGCAGGTGAATTGGGCAGTGTATTTCTTTTATTTATCCTACCCTTGCTGATGGATAACAGAACAGATACCAGTCATCAGAAATGTAAATGTCTCTTCCAGCCACATTAAAAAACAAAACAACCTTTAAAGGACTCATGTAAAAAACAGGGTTTTCAAAGGCTGCAGGGATTTCTGCTACACACCTGCTATATACACCATTTTGGGTAACTCTTTGTTTCCGCAAATCTGAAATGTCTACAACAAAAGTGAAGTGTGTAAAGTTGGCATGACGATAGAGATACAATGAACACACACATTGCAAATAGTTTAAAAGCGAATGGATTCTCCTTTATTGTGGCCATAAACTCCACATACAACCCCAATTCTGAAAACGGGTGTGAAATGTAAATGAAAATAGCATAGTGATTTGTAAATATCACAAAACTATGTTTTATTCACAGTAGAACACAGAAAACATGTAAAATATTTAATTTTTTAAGAAAAATAGCTCATGTTGAATTTGGCAGAAACACATCTAAAAAAAAAAGTTGGGATGGGGGCAACAAAAGGCTGCAAAAAATTGTGACAACTTCAGAATAATGTTACTCGTTGTAAAACTGTCAAAACTTCTTTATCTAAAGATCTACAGCAGTGTTTCTCAAACTTTTCACAATGAGTACCACCTCAGAAAATCTTTACCACCCTCATGACTGGTGTTGTGCCTAAAAGGGATCATCTGCCAAAAGCTGATTTCCTGTATTTGCAAGAAAATGACAGCTGTTGTAAATGACTTCACAAATATACCATTACAGTTCTATAGAGATACTTTAAGTGGCCAATATAAGCAAAGACATTACACACAAAAGCTCATAGAAACATCACTTCACTGCAGACGACCACTTTTTTGGCACAACACCTGTTGTGCCTCACAACCATATTAGGGTAATTTCACTCACGCCATATATGATCTTATATTTAATGATTTAATGTGAATTTAAACCTTCCAGTCTTCAATGTTACCTATTTTTGCTGCAACCTTCTGCAGTGTCATTCTGCTCTTTTTGTTTTTGTTTTTTATGTTGCGTAAACAGTATGTAACTCTTTTACTTTCACTTTTTTCTTTAGTATTGCAATGTTACTGTCATTTGTTTCTTTGGATACAAAGTTTGGCTTAACATTTCAGCAATTAGCCTTTCTCCCACATTTCAGTTCATCTAACCAAATTTAGTCTGTTGTTAAATACAACTCTTAATTCATTTGTCTCTCTGTTGTACACAGACACACGTACGTGTTCAGTAGTCATTATAAAAAGATCTAAAATTAGGAATCTGAAATTCATTGCATGTAATTTAAAACCAGCATAATTTAAGACAATTTTAGTATCAAGTGTTTAAACCCTTTTAAGCATTTGAGCTTGCATTTAACAGTTTACTTTTTTCTACTTCAATTAGGTGTTTTGTAACATAGATTTCAAAATATTCGGCTAATATCAAGCTTTCATTGTTAAATCTTAGCTGTTGTTTCCTGCATTTTCATTCTGCTCCATTTCAAGGCTTCTGCTTTGTACCAACTTTTATATTTTGCTGTGTTGTGAGTTTTTTGCATCAAATGCAGATGAACTTTTAGCATGTTTCTGTGTGTGCATATTTTACCTTTCAACGGTTTAACTCTTGAAGGTGAACGATTCAGCAACTTCAGCAAGCTTCCTCAAGTTTTCAGCAATTATAGCAATTCAACTCAAGATATTCAGCTCTCAGCATTCACACTACATTTTCTTGGAAATGCATTCTCTATTATTGTTTGTTCTCTCTCTATCTCAGGTGATATACCTGAAGAAAACCCCCGAAGAAGCCTATAGAGCTTTGATTTCAGGTTCAAATGCCTCCTACCTGCCCTTCAGGTGAGTCTCTCAAACAGTATATAGTAGACATAATCGATTATGTTGACTACAAAAATTAGTCGATGTAGAATTTTAATGTCAATGTGTCATATTTCAAAACCACGTACATGATTTTGTAACTGCAATACACTACATGAAGATATGAGGGCAGTATTGCCTCCATTGACTGCCAGTAACAAGAATACTAACAAAGAATAAAGTAATGTGAGCAACATAACGATGGTGGAACAGAGAGGAGGGTGGAGAAAATGAAAGAAAATGGAGACAGACTGTCAAAGGTGTGGGAGCGTTTGACAGAAACAAAATAAAGCTGAATGCAGACT
>JASGAU010394244.1:0-19442 GCA_030220045.1 Australoheros facetus | reverse complement strand
GAAAATTGAAATATTCCAAAAAATGGCACTACAGCATCTAAAAATGTAAAGATATGGCCTGGCGGACCTGTTCTATTGTAGGTCATAAAGGGTTAAAGAAGCACCATCCTTACCCACACACAGAATGAGAGAGGCTCTGGTCTAGTCCTAAGCTGCTTACTGCTGTAAATTTGTGTAAGACTGAATTATCTTTACTGATCGAGCAGGTTTGCAGAAGTCACAGTTCATCTTTGGCTCTCTGCTCCAAACCATATGCAGGGATTTGGTGTCTGATAAGTCTTTGATCACCGTAATCTATTAAACTGGACTTCCTGGATTGTATTTCTTGGTCCTATCACTGACCCTCTGCTGCCCCTTGTGGTGTTTTTTTTTTTTTTTTTTTTNGTCTGAACCCCTGCTGATTTGTGCTTACAGCCACAAAACCCATGTCTGCGATCGACATACACGCCGATCCCGAGGTAACGGTACAGAACGGCACCGCGGGGGTCCTTCGATGCACCTTCAAGTCCAGCGAAGTGGTCAGTAGCCACACCACGGTGACCTGGTACTTTCAGTCGAGTCAGCCCGACAATCAGTTCTCCAAAGCTCCATATGTGGTAAGTTCCTGCCGGTTGTGTCCGCTCTGGGAAGATTTCCCACAGTTTCAGGATGTTTTTCTGCGATTGTTTGATCTGTGACACAAGAAGAAAGGATTCAGCTGTTCCCTGAGGGGAGGGTTAGATCTCATTGTGATGATTCGGTTTCAGTAGGCTTTCAGTTTCAGCGCCAGGCTTTTATTTATACATCAGGTACAGTTTGTGTATTTCTTTATACTCTCTCCACCTTTTGTCATTGCATTGCTATATATTTGTTTTAATCTAATTTTTCTGTTTGCTTTCATCACGTTATTCTGTGCTGATATCTTGCTTGGGCACGATCGCTGTCTCCCACTGTATGTTCTCATAGCACTTTGTTGACCTAAATCTCTTCTTAGACTTTGGTTTTCAGCTGCAGAATTTCCCTGCAGTGTTTATATTTGAGTCACCCGCTCACAGCTGGTAAATTGACTTGAACATGTTTAATCACACACAGTACTGTCAGTTTATTAGTTTATATTCTTCTGAGACACCAAAAAAATAAAAGAGTGAAGTTCATGTCTATCCCATCCTATGTGCAAAATCTTTTTGTTTACAGTCCAGTCAGGCTGGGCGGGGCCTGTCTGTGTGCTGTGATCTGACTCATGTATATATAATGACACAGCTGAAGGGTCTTTAATTTGCAGAGCAGTCATGGCAGAACACATCCACGCAGTCTACACTTGAAACGTGTTTAACATCGAGCTGCGTATCTTAAAACATCAATCTCTCTGATGTTTCAGAACCATCATTTGCAGACTAAATACTTCTCTTCCTACAGAAATGGCACTTGTCCAAAAAAAAAAAAAACCCACCAAAAACTGAGATGAAGGAATCTGCTCAGTGAAGGAAGAAGGCTGTGCAGCAGTAATGTGAAAAAAAAGTCTTTCTGCTATCTCAAAATCTTCAGTGATTCATCTGAATGTCAAAATCGGTCAAACACACTAGAATTCCATGCATTTCAGTACCAAAAAACGAAATCAAGAGATGACCTACTTTCCATGTGCAGATTTGCAGGGCTGTCTTTGAGTTGCTTTGGACCGGTTTGAGATGCTCTCTCCTTTTGTTTAAGATGTTTTACTCCAAAAATTGTAGAGTGAGAGAAGTTCAAAGTTGGCTTATGACCCAAGCTTGACACTCGAGAGCAGACAGGAAAGACAAAGGGGAATGACACGCGTTAAACAGTCCAGGACAGACTCGAATCTTGGCGTGAACTGAGTGAGCTTTAGCAGAGCCCCAGTCAGATTTTAAATTTAATTTGGCTGCATTAGATTTGTCTTCTAGCGATTTTATAAAAACAAAATAATTGTGATAAAACTTTTACCTTTTTTGCATTCATTTTGGCTGCAAAGTTTTTGTTTTTTCTCGTTATAAATCAGGATGCTTTGCTCCACCCTAAAAGCTCGAGCTCACTTGCAGTTTAGTTCAGCTCCAGCCAAGATGACTAAAGGAGAGCCTTTTGTAATCAAGAGGCAATCTAGAGAAGAAGTCAGAAATTTTTACTGTCAAGATTAATCATTAATATGACTTTTGTTGTATTCAGATTGCCTTTTTTGACTACAGCACTTGTGGGGAAAACAAAATAAACTCAGTCATAAATAAATTGAACTAAATCGGTGCCAAACTAAATGTTTGGGAATCCAGCAAAGAAGACAATCTGGTCGAGTTGTTGCAGTAGAAGCCTTGTTTTTTTTTTTGTGTGTGTGTGTGTGTGTGTGATGCATCCTGTTATCGATTGTGAGCCAAAGCAAACGAACACGGAAATAAGATGGAAAAACAGCCGTGCGTGTCAGATAGTGCCAGTAGGTTCAGTATCATCGTACAGTCTGCGTGCATAATGCTTGATGTCCTGTCCACATTTATTAGATCCACGTTGCAGAGTGTGGCTGCAGTGAAGATTGTACAGTGTGTAGGTGTCTTATGACAGCTGATGTTCCTGTATACGAGAGCATCAGCCACAGCCAAAGGAAATCAGCTTTGTATTAAAATGATTTATTTTAGCCAAGTGTTTTAATTTATTTAAGAATGATAGACATCTTTGTTTACCAGATTATCCAAATATCTATCTATTAATTTATGTCAAATACAGGAAACCATTGATTTCATAATTGATACGTTTTAATTCTTTGTTCCACAGATTAATGGTTTTGTTTATGAAATTTAGGTTTCAGTTACTAAAGCATATTAAAGATCTTGTTCATCAAACTGTCAAACCATTGTATTATTATTGATATTATTATTAGTACCTGGAGATATTTTTTTATTATTGTACATTTTATTATATTTTGTAACATTTGTCCTTCTTAATTATATTTTTATCTGGGATTACTGTACTTCTTATGTATCTTGATTTGTAGCACATGCCCATGCTACAGTACTGCACGGCCTGATCGTGCTATTGGAAAATGGATCCATTTAATCACATTAAGGGAACAAAAAAAAAGGATTTGTGTATAGGCTAAAAGCAGATCATGTTAGCCCGTTGCTAGGCAACATGATGATGTCATAATAGCTGATATAGATGAGAACCTTCAGGGCCCTGAGATGTAGCCATTTATATTGATTGTTTAAACTAAATAAAATGAGTATATTTTTTACCAGTATTTCCTTCCATCTTGTAGATTTACTACTTTTCAAATGGGCAAGGATTCCCGGGACAAGAGGAGTTCAAAGACAGAGTGCAGTTCATTGGGGACATCAACAAGAGGGACGTCTCCATACAGCTGAGTCCGACTCAGTTCAGCGACAATGGCACCTTCTTCTGTGACGTGAAGAACCCGCCAGACGTGAAGGGGACGCAGGCTCGAACAGAGCTCAGGGTCGTGCTGAAAGGTGAGTTTTTGTCAGATTCATTTTTAAATTGACGCTCCGAAGTTAAATATTGTGAATGCAGGAATTGCGAAAGGTTGAGTTGGTGTGGTTGGGAATGAAGGAAATGAAAGATGTTCTTTTAAATGATTCTTGGTGCTCTGCGGCCTTGGCCAGACACTCGTCAGTTGTTTTCACCCACTCAGCAGGGCTCTGTTCACACACATGCTGATTGGACAGTGAGAAAACACAGTGTAGAGCAGCGTGAGCCTCAGAGCGCTGAATCTGTTGTGTTTCCAGGCAAAGAGGAGGCTTTTCTCTGTTAGTGGCTGATCAAACACGATGGACTGGATGGCAGCCATTTTAACCGCAGTGTGTCGAGTACACCACCTGTAACAAGTTAAATCCTGGATTACATAATAGTTTATCCAAGAATGCTGCTGCACCACGCTTTCAAACCACCGGAAAACTGAACGGGATTACCCGCAAACCTCCTCTGTATCTCCTGTTAGTCATCTCTAAACCTTAGATCCAAACCTACCGAAACCAAGTGAAAAATGTGAAAGACTATCGGCTGTAAAAGTGCCAAAATCAAACTCTGCACTGCCTGCTCAGCACTAAACAGCGCGCACACAGTTGGAGATCAGCCTGTGAACACAGTGAAGCATTTAGCTGCTAAAAAAAACTAAAAGGGCTTATATTTATCTGGTGCTCGCAGCTGATTTTAGCAGCCCAGTTATTACAGATTTAAATGGAGCATAAGCAGAAGAAAATGGATGGATGGATGCTCATATTAGATGTGACCAAAGTTATAATTAATGAATAAACTGTATGAAAAATTAAATTAGTTCCTGTGCGTCAAAAGCTCAAGTTTCAAATGTTTTTTTCTACCTTTTGTGACAAGCTCATATCAGCTCATCATGGATTTATTTATACTGTCCTGTTACAGGCAAAGGAGGTTACCATCGGTATTTCCTAACAGCAGAAGGTTTCCTCTTGCGTTGGCATTTTTGTGCACATACAGACCATGTTTATTTGTTGTGTGACTGAAAGACTAAGCCCTTTGCGATGTCCCACAGTGAGCAGGTAATATTTGCTGAACAGGTGTGTCCTGCTGCAGATGTTTGTCTTGTCCCCTCTCATTGTCCAGATCGAACTAATTTGTAAAGTTGCAATTTCCAATCAAGAATTAAAAACGAGATTATTTTGTAGTTTTGCCGCCTAATTCACCAGAGCTTTGAGGTCGCATATATGACAGTTTTCCTTCACACAGCTTCAAATCACACTGGGAGTATTTCAGCATTTAGTCTGCACGGCATCTTTTATGGTCTGGTGGAATCACAAGGATTTTGATCACAAGAATTGCGATTTCATCACTGAGTGGGTGTGATCACCTCTTGTAGCCACATGGGACATGGAACACTCTGTTCCCTATCAGGGGGATGGTATTTGGGTAACTGGGCAACAAACATTATGCAGATATCCCTGAAAACAGCTAAACGTCTTTCTGCTCTAGCCGTCAAACTGAATGTACTTCAGTAAACTGGGCAAAAAAAAACTATGAGAAGTTGATTGACAAGTTCATGGTTCATTTTTACGATTAGAACTATCACAACATTACATGTACAAATACATCTGAGGTCATAAATTACTCCACTTGGTCGCTTAAAGGTCAAATTAATTAAAGGAACAAAAATAATTGGATCAAATATCAGTTAATTAATGAGAGAAGGCCAAATGATTGCAAGCTGTTCCAACACAGACGTCAGACCATTGCACCCCTGTTATTGGTTTTCACTCGGCTGAAGACCACATCTGCATGTGATGACTTCTTGGCTTCACATGTGGCTGCACCTCCTCATATCTAACATCTGTATCTAGGAAGCAATACAGAGCCAAAATAGAAGATGTGTGTTGTAGTCAAGTATGTTTTAACCACAATTTCTGTTGACGCTAACAATGAGCTGCCTTGGGTATTGTTCCAGCTTTTGTTGCTCAGCTATGAGCACCACTCCCAGCTGTATTCTTGGTTTTATGTCCAGGACTCTGGGATTAAGCTTTAGGCTCTTATTTATGGTAGCATAACTGTATTTATACATAGTGTAGGGAATGAGTGGGCCCAGAATCATTTTTATCTTTTTGATATTTTATGTAAATTCACACACAAATATTTTCCAGGTGTTTCTCTTTATCATCACACATTTTTTGGCTCTAACAAAGAGCTGCCTTGGTATTGTTTCCGCTTTAGTTACTGCTGGATTCTCAGGTATGAGCACCACTACCATCTGTGCTTTTGGTTTTATTTCCAGGTGTGGGGGTTCAAAGCTTGATATATACGCGGTACAGGGACTGAGTGAGTGAATGATGTGGGTCTTTTGCACAAAAACTCATTTGTTTTTGTTTGTCCATTATAAATCCATCTTAAAGCTTTGAATATTTCATGCAAATTACAGCAGCAGACATTCAAATATTGAGTTATGATTAAAAAATATTTTTGCTGTATTTGTGTGTGAAATGTAAGTGTTTGTTTTCACAATCTTGGGCAGTTCTATACTAATCTTTTGAGTAACTGATCCCAAATTGTTGGGGTAATAATTAATGGAGTAAAGAAAAGCTTTGAAAGACCTTCAGATAATTTGGGGATCTATTGCTGTACAAGAAGATTAGGGGTGACTCAAGACTTTTGCACAGTCCTGTAGGTGTTTCAGGCATCTTGTTAGGATGGCTTCTGGGTGCCTCCCTTTGGAGGTTATCTGGGCACGCCCAAGTGGGAGGACACCCAGGAGTAGACCCCAAGCCTGCTGGAGAGATTATAGATCTCATCTGACCTGGGAATGCCTCGGAATCCCCCCAGGATGAACTGGAAGTTGTGGCTGGGGAGAAGAATTACTTAGCATCCTGTCACTGCCACCAAACTTTGGATAAGCAGAAGAAGATGGGTGGGTGGATGGATGGATATCGGTAATATTGACTCATATTGACCTGTTCTTTGTTTTTTCAGAGTCTCTTCCTCAGAGCAAAACTACCGTTATAGTTGCAGGAGTTTGTGGTGCTTTAGTGCTGCTCGTCCTCATTGCTGTTGCTGCCTGCATTGTCATGAGGGTGCTTCACAACCGCCATGATTATGAAGGGTAAGTTAACCATCCTACTGCTGATTAACTGGAATAAAGCTGCACAATTCTCAAAATGGCAACACTGTATACAGAATGTAAAAGTATTGGTGAAACTTCACTTTGACCCCCCTCATTAAGTATTTCTAAGTATACACATTTAATAGATGATTTATAACACACTCGTGTACATGTGATATCGCGACTTTTTGTTATTGTATTCATGCATGCAGAAATAACCACAATCTTTTTGCATTTATATTTTTAGTATAATTTAATGAATTCAGTTTTCTACAGATAATGTCTTTATTATGAATTTTATTATGAATTTCTTTGGTTTTTATTTATCTTTAGGGAAGTGTGATGTTGTAATAACCCACATCCATACAGGATCCACTAGTACAGTTTACACTGTATTAAAAAGTCTAAAATTTCAAAAAGGTTTGAGACATTTTTATCTTGTGTACCATAAATAGGTTCAGCTGTAAAATCTTTTGTACCTACAGCCATTTGATATGTTTTAAATCCATAAAGTAAAAGTGGATCGCCTGCGCATTCTTCAAGTGGCATTTTTGGCTGACACCGTGACACAATATTCACGTCATTGTGAAGGGAAAGTGCCAGTTTTAGCCCAAACTGTAATTTAATCGTTTTGCATTTTAATTGTTTTCAGCCTCTCACCCAAAGACAGGTTATTGTAGTTTAATTACAGTCTATCATGAATCATTATGGTTACACGCTGCTTCATTTTCTCAGCTATGAAGGAGTCTTAAGGGCTTAAATTTATTTATTTTTTTAAAACTAATTTATTAGATGTTTACACTGTGTATACACATGTTAAAAACAGGGGAGGTGTTGCCAGTCAGATGGGAGAATTTCTGAACTTGTTGAAAAATTAGTGTAAATGTAAGAATAACTGCTATCGAAAATGGTATATTAATTTATAGCAATTAATCAGAATAGTTTATGACCATTAATCTGTGGTGGATACAGAAAAATATAAGACACTAACGAGGCTAAGAACCAATAAAATGTATTTTACTTTAACAAGCAGGTCGTGCTATTGTCAAGGTAAGCTAATATACACACAACCAAGCCGATAAGAAAGGGTTATAATTATGTGGAGTTTTTTTTTTTTTGGTTATTTAATTCTGTTAGTAAGCAGTAATATAGTAATTTTAACAGTAAAGCAGTACTGCTAGCACTACAGTCGAGTCAGCTGTGTTTAATGCTGAAGGTGTTGGGTTTAATGCTCACATTGTGCATTCATTCATATGAAAATGATTGATGATAAAATGCCAGGTAAGTCACACAGATGAGTTACATGTGCTCTGTTATTGGTTTCCTGAATCTTTGTTTTGTTTCCAGTAATGTTTCACTTCACTTCTGAGATTTTCTCTTCAGACCGTTAACCCTCTGTAGCGCTCTAGCACTTTAGGATCTGGTGTTTGGATGGCCTGATGTTCTACTAATTATTAACATGTTTGTTTTTTTTAAGAAATTGTCAGCTCTAGACTTTGCATGGCTGAGGTATTTTGACCTTTTCTAGCTCGCATGCTGCAAAAAAGTCTCTTTCTTCATCTCAATGAGGTATGCACACAAAGAGCTACAAATCTGAGAGGTGTCCCTCTTTTCCATCAGGAAGGTGCCAATGAGAAGCCAGTTCTGTCATGGTGTCTTTTGAGAACACGTCCACATTTTTTAAAAGGTTTGAACAGCTTTTGCGCAGCAGAAACCGCGCTCGCTGAGAAGCTTCACTGGCTGAGAAGTTTCTCTCTCTTGTTACCAAAGCAGCTGCAAATTTCGTGTGGTACTTTTTGTGTTCAACCTTGAAATTTTGTGGAGCCATGCCAGCGCTAACTTTTTGTGTGGAAACGGGTCTGCATCAGGCACCAGCAACTGCTTGAGACGAGTAAGAAAAATATGCGGCAGCTCTTGCTTGACTGCTGAGTGGGTTGAGCCTGTGAGCTGAGCTAACAGTGATCTGCGGGGTGGCTGTTTTCACTGGTGCCAGTCACATTTCCTCCATTACATTGTATTAACACCACTAATTTCACAGTAACCCCTTGTACTAACATCACTGACGAGCCTGTTGCCATCTAATCATCATATTGTCTAGTCATTCAATGGATTTACATGCGAGTAAGTAAGTAACCTGATTACAGTTATCTTTCTCCTTTAAATTGATTTGTAAACTATCATGTACATGAGGAGCCTGGTTAATATAACTGGGGTAAGGGATTAGAGTAACCTGGTTCCCCCTTAAGGATTCTTCCCAGAAAAAAAGCAGATTTCTTTGCTGCATAACGGGGTTAATGTTGCCATAAAACTCTACAACAACCTTAAATGTATGTATAGTCTGGTTCTGAGTAACAAGTGCATGTAAACCCAGGGTTTTTCCCCAAGAAGAGTTGTTCAGCTTTGTGAGGTGGAGGCAGATTTGGAACAGTTTAATGCTAGGTACCTGCTATAATGTTAATCATGAAGTGGCGCAACCAAAACTCGACGCTGTTATGTGCAGCCCTGCATTTACATAAGCATTTTAATATTTTAAATAGGTAGTAATACATAATTTCAATCTTGACTAAATTCTGTAGGATTAGAAGCACTTACACTAATACGTTTTCATTATAAGGTGGAATGAAATGATACCCCTTTTGGTTTAATTCCACAGGATAAAATTCTGGGATTGGTTCCAAAATCAAATACATTTTTTAAGAAAGTTTTTCTTTTGGAATCCTGAATCCCAGTTTCAAATATTTACATTTTAAAAAGAAACTGAGCTAATGAACCAAAGCTTTGGGGTTTAAAAATGACTTGCTTAATATTATTCTTGGTTGTGACTAAAGTTTTAGGTGGGAGGCCAGCTCAGGCCTCAGGCCTGGAATACACTGATGTGAATCCTGTAAACATGTAACCGGGTTACTTAACTACATAAACTGTGTTTTTGTCCTTCATTGCTTGCCACTAACGTACCAAACTAATCAGTCTTCCTCATCTGTTTCTGTCACTCTAACTCATCCCTCAGCAACTATAATTTTTATGAAACGTTTTTTGTTTTCTTTTCTTTTCTTTGACAAAATGCTTTTGTTGGCAGTGTTCAATCCACTTACTGTGACAAAATTATGGCAGCTCATTGTTCGTTTAGCATTCATGTTGTTTGCAGGTAAACTGCCTCTCTCACCTGTTGCCTTTACTAGAGTTGCACTGGTTACATGCTTGGTTTATAAGATTTACAACAATCTTTGAATTAAAATTGGATCGTCTGAGTATTGATTCTAGCACAAACCAACTGACATTTTGTTGTTTCGTCTGTTTATATAAAGATTAAAAAAAAAAAGGGGCCTTTTGAGGCTTGTACAGATTAAAACCAAAAATATTTAGTTTACTGTGTTAAGAAATCGTCACTTGGTGAAGCTTAAAAAGGATTAATAGTATTTTGCCTGTATACTTACTGATTAATCAATCAGTTGTTGCTGCTCTTGTTTATGGGATTAATTGTTTGCTGTCCTGTCAAACAGTTGTGAAAAAACTGTCTAAGATCAGTGTGCAATTTTTACATGTCTTCGGTAGAAGAGCAGCAGCTAGTGAAAGTTTTTGTCTGTCAGAAACTCTTAAGTCATTCCGTGTCGTTTGCACTAATCTTTTGTGTGTAATATTTATCCATAAAATGGATGTTGACAAACATATTTACATGATTAAATATTCCAAATCAAGTAATTCAGATTTGGTATGGTGATCTAAACAGTAAAGACATGTTGATACACTCTAAGGGAATCAGTTTAGTATGAAATGTATCAAAGAGAAGCACCAGTCCTCACAGTTGTTAATTATTTTTGCAGTGAGAAAATATGTAGATTACAAACTATATTACTTTAATGTTAGAAATGATAATGTAGGATAAGATCGCCCACAGTCACACTAACGAAAACAGTGTTTGGAGGCTGGAAAAATTATTGGAACTGTGTGTGATAAACGAAAAATCTTTGAACTCGTTGCTTCAAAGGTGCGAACCACTCGCAGTCAGCTGCCATGTTCAAAGCGACTTTGATGTGTTGAGACAACGATAAAACAGCGACAAGTCAGAGTTCGTCTCCTGTCTACCAGTTTGCCATTCAGTGATAGCAGCAATCAAGTTGGGAATTACGTGCAATCTGTTTGGAATAATACGTCGATTAACTGTCCACATACAGATTCACATTAACTGCTTACATTCAGATCCCTGCCAAAGTGTCACAGATTTGAAAGAGAAATTCCTCCACATATAGTGAGGAATTTGCTGCAGGACGGCAATTTAAGTGCAAAATGATGATAGTTGCTCAACGTTACTTTTTGCATCCGAATATGACTGGAATGCAACAATTTGGCTGCAATTTGAGTTAAGTCCTTTGTTGCAATGAGATGGAACAGCATGCACTCGTCAGTGCAAACTCGCTTATATTGATTGCAGTGAGTTGACAATCTGTCTGAGAGTGATTGTGGTCAGTCTGTCGGATGGCGATTGCTTGGAGACAGGCTTTCTTCCACCGGATGACCTGTGCAATCGTCTCGTGATTGAAAGTGGTCGCCCCGCTACTTGTATTTGGTCACCGAATGCAAACATAAGTTCGACGTAATCACTTTACCAAAAATCTTCAGATTATTCTCTTGTTACTGTTATTAAAAAGACAAAAAGCAAAAGAACAAAACACAAAGAAAAAATGCAAATATCACAAACAAGAAGCTAAAACTAATTCAGATAAAGTTTTTGTCTTCTTAAATGTCTGTATCAATCAGCAACAGTAAATAGTAAATATAGGGCTAAAAATAAATATATAAGTTAGAGAAAAAGGCTAAAAAAAATAAGCTAAATGAAATACTTTGGATTAACTATGAAAAACAAAAAATGTACCCTACAAAATAATTACAGTATTTTGGAAAATTCTCCAACACTTCATGTTTGTGCTGAAGAATCAATCATAAACACATTCATCAAAATATTTAATGCAATATTATTTTGGACGTGCTCCCAAAGCTGCAGGACCACCAATCTGATACGGTGTAAATCCCATCAGTGCACCTCTAGGCGGCTCTCAGCTGCAGCGTTTCATGTTCTCATCTCATTATTTTGTTTTTGTCTTGTGTCCCATTATTTGTGTCTCTCACTTTGACTGTGCACCAATGATTGCTCGACTCCGTAACACCTAAACTAGCTGTACGTCCTTGGAAAGCATGAACTCTGAGGCTCCGCAGCCTCGAAAGAAGGTGGAGTCCAGAGTGGAGGGCTCCAGGTCTACCAGTGCCTCGGGTCAGCGACAGGTACGAGCTGGGGGAGTGGATGGCTGAAGGAAGGGGTGGGAGTGGGAAGTGGCTGCCTCCGTTTTACTGGAAGTAAAAGTTTATTCATCCAAACAGAACTGAAAACAATTATAACCATCCAGAATATTTGACTCAGACCACTCTTCACTCCATGTATTTTTTCATTGATGTGTTAAAAAGAACAGCATTAGAAAGTGCTTTATCTTGGTGTTTTGCAGGTCAGCTGGCTTTATGTTTATTACATGCCAAGCTATATTTATACAGCATGTTTTTCCTTTGGTTCCATTCCAAATAAAAACCTAAAAGGAATGAATAAAAAAATGTGCTGCTGTTAGTTTACTATTCAAGACAAGACAATTTTATGTTGTTCATCAGGTGTTGTGTTTCTTGTATTTAGCTAACAGTGTTTGTCCGACCCAAAGAACTGTTGTATACGGACTGCAGAGCCCCCACATGGTCACAGTGAGGATTAATTTTTTTTTTCTTTTATTTTTCATTTTTAGGACAGATCCTCCAAATTTATTGTGACTTCAGTGTTTCTTCTGATTAAGAAATGAAGGGTGAACTGCTGTAATTAGAGATTGAGAGATTTCTGCTACGTGAAAACGTGTAATCTCCCTTTATTAAAATCACTTGTCTGTAATTATAAATCACATTGGATAAAATTGTGACAAGCGCAACTTTTAAATTTCTCTTGGGGCCAGCGTGATGTCTGCTTTATCCAACCAAACACTCAGCTAGCCATCAAAAAATAAGAAAAACAGCACCAATTATAACATTTATGATAAAATAACTGATCTCACGTATTTTCACTATATATATATATATATATATTTTTTTTTTTTTTTTAAACTGATCTCACATATTTTCACTATATATATTGTGCAGCAGACGCGTCCAGCTTGTGGCTGCACGAGTCGGCACCATTTATATTTAGAAAGGGAAACAGTGGAGCTGGTTCACCAGCTTTCTCACTGAGAGACACTGCCACTGTAATTATGACTGCACCCATGGGATGACGCAGCTGCCGTAGTCACGGCTGTCGCGCTCATAACACTGACTGCATTGTCTGTGTGCGGCGATGATCCGGCTGCAGTCCTGCACTTTTATGGTTTGTTGGTCACACTTCTCTAAAGAAAGCAGCCTGTGTTCAGTTGATGGCTGCTGTGAACGTTCATAGCTTGTCCCTTCACAGTTGAACTGCTGACAACCAGCTGTAGTAAAGTCTAATGACTGAATACAGGTGTCATTGCATGAGGCGGTAAAGATTTCTGCTTTCTGTGCTTGTGAGACGTGACATGTCAGTTTATTTATCAGCGTATGTAACTTATCTGGCAGTATGATGTATTATTGTTACAACTGAATTAAACCCATTCAGAAGCTGTTAATAAAGGTCAAAAGGAAATGTGAAAAAAAATGTGCGCAAGTGACCTTTCAGGGGCTTCTGTAACGCATAAACTATTATAATAATTGCTCAGTAATTTTCCAAATATGGACTAATTATCTAAACCTTTTTATCTGTTTGTGTGTGTTTTGCCTTCACACCTCAGTGGCTAATCACTAATTAAGTCAAACTATAGGAAGCTATTTAACAAATGAACAAATCTGCCACTTTAAAGCTCCCCGAAAAAAACACACCTAAGTTTCTAATTTTGGGCTTCTTTACCCATCTGTGTGAGTAAAATGATATCAAGGTTTGTGTTTATCCTTTTCCTCTTTCTGTGAACGATGTGGATGTTTTTGTGTCTTTCACTAAAAGTGTATCTTTCCCACTCTGCATGTTGTTGTTGTTCTGCTCCAGGGCCCGGTGATATACGCCCAGTTGGATCACTCAGGCAGCAAAAACTCCTTCCATAAGATGGAGCCCGTGGTCTACGCCGACATTCGTAAAAACTGAAGAGGAACCGGGGACCAAAAAATAAGTAAACAAAATACAGTAAAAATATGAGACCTCTCTATCAGCTGCTCTTGGGAAGGGTGGGGATATCTCAACAGGGACACAAGTGGTGCAGTTTCTCTCTTTCATATTTTGTCCTCTTGAAAGCATGATGATGTTATACAATAAAGTAATGTCTCCATGTGCTTTGTTGGGAAAAAAAAAAAAAAACAACCTATGAAAACACCAGTCTGTTACATCAGCATCAGATTTGTTCTCCAAAACAGTGGTACACATTAAAATAAGAACCTTCGGTTATCATTCCAAACATTTTTTTTATTTTTTGTTCTTGTAGCTCTGTGCCCCCATGAAAGGTTTAGCAGGCTGTTGCACCAACCATTGCTTGAGCTTCGCACACCTTAACTGAGCGAGCCCCGTTTAAAACACCGGTTTATAAACCGTTTCATCCAGAGAGAAGACGACTTTACGAAGCATTTATTTGAATAAAACTCGCAGTGTTTGTCTTACATCGCCTTATCGTTCATTGATCACTTCTGCAGTAACTTTGGTGCTTTTATTGACCAATGAAAATGGTCATAAACTGTACAAACAGCAACATCAATAAAGATCAAAGAAATTCTACCAACGTCAAAACCTCAAGTTACATATTTGTGTTATAAACGGCAGACTGTAGTCGTCACAAAGTCTCACCTGTGCCCTCATCTGATCCGACTGATGGGGGATTGTGCAGCATTTAGATAAGTGTAAACCGATGTAGTGTGGTCCAAACATTGTGCTCACAGTGTAGAGTCCCATTAATGAGCCGGGCAGACGCTCCACCATTTTATTCTTGTGTTCACTCGCTGGCCTTTCCAAGCTCCTGAGCTCACTGCGTACGCCTCAGTCATCCTCTCTCACGGCAGAAAACCCACTCAGCCTGTTCACCGATCAGCCCAGAAATTACTAGAAAGAAAGAAAAATAGAACATGGATGGAGAAATGTCTAGGAATTTAGGAAGAAGCCTGTTAAATCTAATGCCGGGTTCAGACTACACAATATTTTTCTGTTCTGATGATGGCCGTGATTATAGAGTCATAAAATCTTGCCTTTTTTTATACCCGAGAGTGCCTGACAGCACTGAGAAGGAGGTGCTGGTGATTTCCAGGGGGAAAAAAAACAAAACTGTAACCAGATGACGTCAGCCAGAGTGGTGTGCATGACACTGGCTGTTTTGGTTTTATTACGCTGAGATTGACGAGCTAAACCGGCAACATTATTCCTCTATTGGCGTGTTTGCAGCTGAGCGGTTAAACAAATAAATAATCACTGTGGTGATCCAATCAGAGATGAGGCAAGTCAGAGGGAGCCATTTTGGCAACACCTTTGAAACCCCTGTTTACATGAGCAGGGAGAGACCCTCAGCAATAATTTCAGGGGTCACATCAAAAATTGCATAAGTAAAATTACCAGTCAAATTTTCATGACATCGCCCTAGAATAGTGTTTAAAAAGCTTTGTATACCCCGCAAGTTTTACTTCCATTATGCACAGACAGTGACACTACACCATCTCGACACAATCATCCCAACAGAACGCTAAAGAAACAGATCGAGGTTATGTAAGCGGTTAGCCAAGACAAAGCATAATGGTACACTTACCAGAATCTTTAGTATGAAAGTGAGTCGAGTCCTCCTGGAAGTGTCCTGGATGGAGCTTTTTCTTTTTTCCTTATGATCCACTACACTAGATACACTAACTTCTTCACAACACCTATTTTTATTCTTATTGGTCAGCCTGACAGAAATCACTGAGCTAAAGTCCTGGATGAGCTAAAGTCCTGGTCAGCTGGGCTTGCCACACTGGGGAGCCATCTTTGCAGCACCTTTGGGCAGATTTGTTACCTGTGAAAAGGAGCAAAGAGCCTCAACAGTCTTTTCAGTGCTCACTGGTACATAAAAACTTCATTTAAATACAGTTTAAGAAGATTTTTATCCTTCAAGTTTTACTTTATCAGCTACTCAATCCTGGCTCATCCCACTAGAACACAAAAGCAGTCCCATGCATACTCACATTATGGTCACGGTGCGCCCCAAAATAAAGCAAAAGGGGTACACTTACTGATATTATTCCTACAACAAAGGGCAGATGTGTCTCCTACCACACAGCTGGAACCTTCCCTTCAGATCAGTTTCTAACATGCCAGCCTCTATGATACATCCCATATGCAGCATCAGTTTCCATCTATTATGACACACAACATGAGATAAAATGACTGACGCTTGCGTACAACACCCATTTTTTTGTTCCTGACTTGAACCCGTGCCCGGCGTCATCACGGGCTGCGATGCATTTGGGCCGATAGCCTGTAGTCTGAACTCGACATTAGCCGAATTAAAAAGGAAAAACACTCCAGTAAAACGGTTAAATCGTAACTTTTTCCCGGTGGGAATTCAGACGTACTGTAACATGAGTCAGCGGTGACAGTTCAAGGTGAAAGCGGGGTCAGCGTGTACTGTAACCCGTCTGTCTGGCTTCATATCCGAACCTCTTCGTTAACACAGCTGGTGCAACAGTCTGCTGAAGCCACGGCTCCTCCTCCTCCTCCTCCGTCGGGCACCTCCATAGTGATGATGTTCTGTAAAGGCGTGTAACATAGACGTAGATTTTACATCGCCTTCAGTAACTTTGCATGCAGATATAATAACATCTAAAGAATACACTTTTGTACTGCTCGGCTAGTTTTTTTTTTTTTTTTAATTAATTTATTTTTATAAGCAGAAGCAGCCGTCTGACGTTGGTGTTACTGTGAGCGCTTCAGTTCTCTGTAAACTCCCGGCATGTCGTTGTGGTACCTTTTTTTTAAAGACGCCGCCACCCTTTTGGTTTTCACCTCAGTGGAACATACAGTACCTTTGAGTTTGAGTCGCGCTCATTTTCAGTTTTTTTTTTGTCCCAGTTTTTGTACAGATAAACACACGTGCGATGCAACCCAGGTAGATTTATGTGTTCTTAAAAGAGTTGATGAGCAGTTCATTATGTCTTTATTTTTGAAATATGCATGTTCAGTTCAATTGAGGTGAAAGATCTATGAAAACTCGGAGACGTTTATGGAACAATACACACGTTTGCATGCAATTTACTAACATAACACGCATTATTATGAGAATATCCGTCCTCGTATCTATGTATTATGTAGAGCTCTTTTTTNCCCCAAACTAATGGGCCAAATATCTAATACCAACACTTCAGATGCTTTAAATACATTCCAAATTTTTTGCTTTCTTTTGAAAATCCAAATTTATGTTCTGATTTTGTTTGTTTTAAAGCGAATATTTGTGTTGCAGCCGGTTTTTATTTCCGTCAGCTTCGTCTTGTGATTCCAAAATGCAGTAAAGCTCCATGCTGACCAGTGTTTGTATATATTTCTTGCTCATCATGTAAGATATAGTGCTGTTTACTGTAACTCATTCCAGTGTGGTATGGCTGTGGATGTCTTTCCTGAGAAGGAAAGGGGTTTGCTCGAGAGGTCTGTGCAGAAGGTTGGTGGCATGCTTCATGTTTTCTCACTCGAGTCTTAATTATTTGTCACCAGACACTCAGACATGTGTGTACAGCACCTGCAGGAATTGTCGACGCCGCCGGCTTAAAAGGGCTCCGGTTAAGGTTTCTTCAGCCAACGGCGTGTACAGAAAACACCAACAAATGTGACGTTTTGAACTGTAAGTCCGTGTTTGTTTAACATGGTGCAGAGCTCCAGTTATATGATAAACTTGCAGAATAGTTTGGATCGGTTCCTAAAGCCTGAATCCTTCGAAGCTCCTCTGTATGATGAGATCCAAAGAAATTTTTCAAATGAATGAATGAAAGTAAAATACACTTCTCGTTTTATAATGATCGAAAACAGCTTTGTTGAACACATTGTTTAACATACTCCAGTAACGGCTATATCATTTTCCCTCCAGCTGATAATGTAGGATCTGTATCACCTCTTTCTCTCAGTCTCAGTCTGTTTATTTGAACCTTACAAGCCTAAAAGTCTGTGACTGTACAAGCTGCAAAGCTCGTCGCACATCTGAAAACAAAATTTGCAAGTAGAGTCCAACTTTATTGTCCTGCTGGGACCAATAAAAGTCCAGCAAGACCAATGAGAACAGTAAAGCAAATATGCATTGCAGATAATCAGCGTTAAAGTTCATATGTGATAAATGGAAAATGGAGAGGAAATGTTACCTGTCAGTGTAACCTCCATCTAATCGGGGTAAAGGACAGTCAAGCTCTGGATATGTGGACGCTGATCTGTGGGGAAAGAAGGCTGCCGGCTCTGCTTAACCACACTCTGTGTAGCTCTTTGCCACCAATTTCACCCAGCGGCAGCAAGCGACCTCCCACAGCTGCTTATTTCCCTGTCAACCAGTGGTTACTTACTGGTTTTAACTGGACAGATTTAGGTTCCTGAAGTAAGCATTACTCCACAAAGTAAAAAGACTGAATGAAACTGGTAGATCAGTGCAGAAGCTCAGAAATCCACAGGAGGAGATGAAACACACACACACACACCCACCCTCCCACTCCTGTGATTTCACAGCTTCATTTTCCTCAGGAGAAAAAAAAAAAAGTGTCTTTGCTTGACCTTCCCAGGTGTTTGTGTCAACACTGACAAATAAAAAGTAAATTAGTTGTATTTTCAATTTTTCTTATAAATAAGAGATTCTGTATTGATCTCAAATTTGGGAAGCCCTCTGTCACAGCATTAAAAACGAACGTGCTTTGGTTCACAACCACCTTCTGGCTGAAGAAATCCACACCGGCCGCTTTGACCCGACTGCGGTCGTGACATCACGCCACGCGTGGCGCCGCGTATCTTCCATCTCCTCCTCTCTGTTGGTTTTAGTTGTTTTTGAGCTGCGTTTGCAGCAGGCATTTCAGAGTCTCGACCAAAACGAAACATCAGTGTACAAACCGTTAGCTGCTGGTTGCTTTGCTCCTAATTGTGACTCGTTGCAGTGTTTAGTGCCGTTGTAGAAATCGTGATGTAAACTATAAATTATGAAAGATTTCCGATCCGACGGAGCTCGCGCGCGGCGTTTGGAAAGCTCGCGCTTCGTGTTTATCGATGGTAAATAGTTGTGTGTTATTTGAGAATTGTTTGCTGTTATGTTGTAAAATCTGCACTATGTCTGGCATAACAAAGACAACAAATACCCTGTGATTATTATTATTTTTTGTTATTTTCATTCATCTCTGAATGACTTTGGCCTCTGTTTGTTTAACGTCTTTAAAACTGGAATGTTGTACATTTAGTGCCTTTTACATTTCATCTGCTAACTTGAACATCTGCTCAAAATAGAAATAAGATTCATCTATTTTCCTTTTATTGTATGTATTTTTTTATACACATAATATCGCCTCTGTATCCACTGTTCAAATTTTATATAAAACTTATTCCTGGCCAACTATCCACGTGTCCTCATCATTATATCGCACCAAACTGTCAGCTTTCTGTTTCTTGTCTTATTTTTCACTTCCTTTGAATAAGATGACGACTGAAACTTCATAATTACTGCATGAAAAGGCCTTCATATTAAGATCTTCAGTTTTAGGAGTATTTCCCTTCTTTAAAAAAAAAACAAACATTTTAATCAAAGTTTAAACTTAAAAATATGAAAATAAAGCAGGATGTTCATGTTGTAACATCCATAAAGTACTTTGTGTACAGTGTTGTGCAAAAGTCTTGCAC
>JASGAU010394243.1:0-13942 GCA_030220045.1 Australoheros facetus | reverse complement strand
TAGCAGTCATCAGGCAACTTCTGAATGCAATTGGTTGCACTCAGAGAAAAGGGGGCTGAATACTTTTGCACACCGCACTTTTCAGTTTTTTATTTGTAAACAATGTTTTGAACCATGTATAATTTTTGTTCCACTTCACAATTGTATACAACTTTGTGTTGGTCTTTCACATTAAATTCCAGTGAAATATATTTATGTTTGTGGTTGTAATGTGACAAAATATGGAAAAGTTCAAGGGGTATGAATACTTTTGCAAGCCACTGTATGTCTATGCAAAATCAAAGTATAGCTAAAAACAAAAATAATAATTAAAAGACAAAGTATATAGTTGAACTATATTACATATTGGATATGTATCCACATAGCTGACCTAAAGACCTACAAGTTGTCCAACTTCCATACAGTTTTATAGTTAAGACATAGTCATAGTCATGTTCATAAAATTTCTCGAGGCAGAGAGAGAGATGCGCATGCATGCGCGCGCGCACACACACACACACACATACACACACACAAACGCACACAAAAAAAAGCTTTGTGTATCTATATCTACAGTGTGGGTTTTTTTTTTCTCCTGTTGTGTTCCCTGGCTGGCTGTAGTGTTCCAACTGAAGGTGGAAGGCAAACAGCAAGAGACCAGTTTACTGGCTAGTACCTAGCTTGAACTACTTATATCAAAGATATTATATCCATATGTTTAATATTACAATGCCCCATCAATGTTCTGTTGTATAAAAGCTGTTTAACATATTTTTGACTTGTCTTTTTGTCAAAATGAACTTCATCTTTATGCTTTAGCATTTTTTTAAGTACAGTCAAGGACGAGTAATGATTTCTGTATTGTGTGGGCCGTTTTTTTTGCTAACATAAATCTCCAGATTGTACAAATGTTGTTAGACTCCAAGTAAAGATTTGTACCACTCTTTAATAATATCACCAAATATGACTTCTTATATCATGGCGTGTAGAGACTCCCTGCGAAGTGGTCTGTAAATGGAATGGAAATGCAAAGGCATTTATATAGCACTTTGTAGTATTACTGATGACTCACAGTGCTTTATGTTACAAGCCACATTTAAAAATACATTCACACAGAGGGAGAAAGCTGGCTGATGTGATGAAGAGAAGGATTTAGGATATATTGTATGTGCAGGAGACCAGGTTGAAGGGAAATATGGGCAGGAGCACTGGAAGTGAATTCAAGCTGTTCTGGCATGGTAAACAGTGTCCAAACTTTTGAGTAGGGGTAACCTTGAAGGAAAAAATCTCTGAATAGTGTGAAAAGGAGGTGAAGAGAGTGTCAGGCAGGATCATTATTTTAAAGCTGCAAATCAAAGGGGTGATGTTGAATGCTCAAATTCAGTTCAATTCAATTCAATTCAATTCAATTCAATTCAATTCAATTCAATTCAATTTTATTTATACAGAGCTTCTCCTAAGTTTTAGAAGACTGTGAAAACACAGTCTAACTTGCTGACCAAATAGGATTAACCTTTGTTGAACAGTCTAAAACTCAAAATATTTTAATCAGCAATATGAATTTGAATGGCCATAATACAGCAACTTTTTCCTAAGCACATTAAATAAAATATAAAATAATATTTTTCTTCAAAAATAACATCAGGGAAAAGGAGAACATTTCAAGCTCATGAAAATTTGCAAATTCCTGTAGCTATTTAATTTCCACTCTTATTCCATTTCTGTCATGGTCCCTGCTTTCTCTGGGCTGGCATCCCCCGGTATTGTCGTTTTTGTTTGTATGGGTCTGTTATTTTTTGGGCAAGCTCAATGATTATCCCACCCTCTGACCAGCCTCTTCCGGCAGTGATCTGCACACCTGATGGCAATTGCTAATCACTCACCTGTTCTTCCTGAACGCTCACCAGACGAGTATTTAAGCCATGTAAAATCTTCAGTCCACGCTGGATTGTTGCCCCTACCAGAGCCAAGCCTGATTCCGTTTACCAGTGAACAAGGAATAAAGAGTGAAATTGAGAACATCATCTGGCTGATGGAGTGCTGGAAGTGAGCCCCATGCAGTTACCCCTTTCTAAACCCAGACATTTCCTAGCAAACTAACCTTTGGATTTGGGCAAATAAAAACTTTAAACTTTTAATGGTTGCTCCTGCAGTTGGTTTCTTCATTTCCCATGACAATTTCTTTCTTACTTTCTATAACTGGCAAATTTCCTCAGGCAGTTCATTGCACCTCTGTGTGATAAGGCACATCACCAAATTCAGAAGGATACTAAGGATAGGGAGGGATGGAGGCAGATGATCTCCTGTGGCAACTCCTAAAGGGAGCACCCAGAACCAGATCAGCTTTGATAATCTCCCCCCAAAGTGTCTTTCTGGAAAAATGGGAAAAATCTTGAATATACTTACAAAAACTCATAATGTGTTTTGTAGATTATTTGCACTGCTTTTGAAAACTGAAGTCCATTATTTTTAAAAAGTATACAGGCTAGTCTGTTTTGCTGAAATAGGGGATCTCCGCCCAGATCTGGACCAGGGTATCACTGAGCTCCTGGACAGTCTGAGGTACAACCTGGCAGCATCAGGGTGCCACTTCCTAGCCTGTAGAGGTCTGTGCATCCCTCCATGGATATGCTTCCCCAGACTATCACTGACCTACCATCAAACCACTCATGCTGACCAATGTTACAGGCAGCATAACGTTTTCTGTGGTTTCTTAGTTTCATGTCTGTCGTATGTTGTATTGAGAGTTTGAGTAAATAACATGCAGCTGATTGGCTCAAACTGATTCAATTAGATCCAGAAACATTTGGACAGTGAAAAATTTGGGGGGTGGGGGTAATTTTGGCTCTGTTGCCCTGTGCTGGTCTGATTTACCCTTGTCTGTTTGTTCAGAAAACCATGCAACCATCTTGGGTTTGAGGCAGCAACAAGTGAACAAAGAGGTGAGTCACTTTCATTTCTTTCTTTCTTTCTTTCTTTCTTTCTTTCTTTCTTTCTTTCTTTCTTTCTTTCTTTCTTTCTTTCTTTCTTTCAGTACATAAACCACAGATCAACAACTAAGCACTGGTAATTAGATGCATCATTTCCAAATGATAGAGAATTTATTAGATTTGTAATGAGTGAACTAAATTGTATGTTGAACTAACACATCATCTGAAATATCACTCCTCATCCTTTGGACTGTGTGATAGCATAGATAAAGGGGTGAATAATTTAATTTACCTTTGAAAAAAAAGAAGTGAAACTAAGCGGACTGAATTAAAAAACAAATGTACTTAAACAACATAAAAGATCACAATTTTGGAATCTATTTCATGCTCTAAAACAAGCATGCAGTGTTAGAAGGTTCTTAAATTTAACGAGCAATCCAAAGATTAAGAAGCAAACAAACGCAGTGATACTATCTTGATGCTGAAAGGGCATTTGACTGAGTATTTTGGAAATTTCTCATCCAGACGGTAAAATGATATAAGTTTGACCCCAGTTTTATAAATTGGATACAAATATTATACTCAGATCCACAATCTGCTGTTAAAGTAAACAGATTCCATCAGATTGGTTTGTTCTTGAATTGAGACGTAAACAAGGGTGCTCTCTATCTCCTGTACTGTTTGATAAGTAATGATCCATTTGTGAAACTTGTTAGAGATGATGATAACATAATAGGGCTGGTAATAAATTGAGAACAACATAAATTATTGGTATGCACCAATGATTTATTTTTATACTTATCAGAACCTTGTATATCAATTTCTCATCCAAGGACTCTCATCTCTAATTATGGTTCTCTGTTAGGATACAAAGTAGGTATTGATAAAGCAATTGTCATGGATGTAGGCTGTGGGACACCAGAAACAAACTATAAAGTGGGTTCAAATGGTCAAAAGATGACATTAAATATCTTGGAATTGCATCATAATTAGATAAATGAATACAATTACAACAGTGTAATCCAACACAATTAACAATCCAAAATATTACCAAGGATTTAAATCAATGGTCAACATTCCTTCTGTCTCTACTTGCCCGTGCTAAAAGTATTCATTAGAATTTTATTTCTATAGCGCCAAATCACAAGAACGTTGCTCATGTATTGCCCAGACTTCTATATTCCTTTCAGATGCCCCCTTTTCATATCTGTAAATAAAAATTGTTCTGGTTTGCATTCCATATGGTACAAGAAAAACATTTGACAGTGGAGTTCTATAGGCCAACAGGTCTCTTGTTCTGATATCGGATTTATGCAGGATTTTACTCCCGCATATATTGACACAGGCTTAAAAAAAAGGACAAATAAGTATGGCCTTGTTAAATTATACCAACTTGATAACAATGAAAGCATTAAATTATTTGAACAGTTAAAAGTAGAGTTTAATCTCAGCAACACAGACTTTTTCTGCTTTCTACAATTAAGGATTTTTTTTAACTAAAACAAAAAGAGGAAATGGAAGTGAGAAATTGATGTCACCTATACCCCATTTTATATCCATGACTGAAAACACTACAATACATAGAAAAAGGAACTGGGATGCTAACTTACACAGTCAGTTAAAGGGGAAGGAATATACAGGGAAGCACTCAACATCATGGAGAAAATTTAAATGGAAGGTAATTATTAAAATTTTTCAGAACACCAGAAATTATGGCAAAAATATGCCCAAGGCTGGCGGTTCGATTTTGGGCTGCATGCCAAAGTATCCATGGGCAAGATATTGAACCCCAAGTTGCTCTTTGATGCAAGCGTCAGAGTATGAATGTGTGTGGATGTTAGACAGTAAGCACTTAGCTTAGTTACTCATGGAAGTGCTTGTATGAATGGGTGTGAATGGGTAAATGTAAACATGTTGTATAAGTGCTCAGAGTGCTCGGACTGAGTAGAAAAGCCCTATATAAGAACTAGTCCATTTACCATTTACTTTGCACCTAACCACAGTGCCAAAAGTACTACCAAATTATTTGATGACCATGTTGTTACTGTGCTTGACTGGGCAGCACAGTAACAACCTGAACCCTATAGAGAACTTATGAGGTATTATAAGGAAGATGAGAAACACCCAACCCGAAAATACAGAGAAGCTGAAGGTTGCAATAAAGCAACCTGGTTTTCAGTAACACCTTATCAGTGTCATAAACTGATCTTTTCCATGCCATGTTGCATTGATGTAGTAATATGTGGTAAAGGACTCCAAGTATTGACTGTGTAAATTAACATACTTTTCAGTATTTGGATATTTCTGTATAGTAAATACTTTATAAATACTTTTTCAATTTGGCTTAGGAAATGTTTTAATAATTTGAGATATTGAAGTTCTGGTTTTCATGAGCTATAAACCATGGTCATCAAAATTAAAACCTGAAATATTTCAATTTGCATGTACTCAAACTTTGAAACTTTGCCTTATTAACTAAAAAAAATGTTTTTCACACTGTTTTTTTTTTTTAGATGCCCTCATAGACTCTTTCTGGGGATATAGTTATTTTTTGACTTTTGGAATAACTCATGGATTTGCATTTTTTTGCAGGATGAATGTATCCTTCCTTCAACAAAACTGAAGGAAAAACATGTCAATGTCATCCAACAGCTGGAACAAACCATAGAAGATCTCAGGACTAAGATTGCTGAGCTGGAGCGACAGCCTCCTCTTCTGGACAGAGACGGTATAAAATCCACCACATCCACCACAGACAGGGAGTGTGGAGGAGAGGAAGGCCTGCCAAGGGCTTTGTGTGATGCTAACCTTCAAACAGAGGTGGCCCCCTCTCCAGAAAGCCTGGAAGCAAAGTCAGTGCAGACCTCGCCCATGGATGACAGGTTTACGTTCAAAGTGCCTTGTAGTAACCAAGATGGGGTCGACAGATTCTTGCAGTCTGTGCCCAGGCAGGATGGCTTGCAGTGCTCATGTCAGCTGCAGCCTCCTCCTCCACCTCCTCCTAGAAGTGGAGTGGAGGCAGCAGTCGGCCCAGGGCAGACTGTGGCACCTCCTCCTCCACCTCCACCTCCTCCTCCTCCTCCTCCACCCTTACCAGGAGTATTAGTCCCAGTTCCTCCACCTCCTCTTCCACCAGGTTCAGCAGTTCCTCTACCTATCCTGGGTGGACTGGCTCCATCCCCATTCCCTCGTCCACCTCCACCTCCACCTCTCCCTGATTATCTTGCTCCACCCCCACCTCCTCCTGCCATTCCTGGTGGTCTTGTCCCAGACCTACCCCCTCCTCTTGCAGTTGGCACTGTTCTACCTCCCGTTCCTCCTTCTCTATTACCAGGACTTCAAGTCCCACCTCCACCTCCACTTCCAGGCTGTGGGNCCTCCCCCTCCTCCCCCTCCTCCCCTAGGAACCATCTGTGTTCCTCCAGCTCTTCCAGGAGCTCTGGGCTCCCTGCCTCCTCCACTACCACCAGGGCTGTACTCACTGGGTCTAACGCAGGAGAAACCACCAAGGAAGGCTGTGGTGGAGCCACCAAGGGCAATGAAGCCTCTCTACTGGACCAGGATCCAGCTCCACACCAAAAAGTAAAGACATTAACATGTACAATTAGGCTCTTTTTTTTTTTTTTTTTGACAATAACATGTCTGGTGGTTTGATTCAAAATCCACTGTGGTGGTGTAGAGAGGCAACATTACAAAAAAGTGTGTAATTGTAAAAAAATCTTATAGGCCTAACTGTGACTAAATGATGACTAAATGCTTTGATTTTGTTCTGGTAAAGAGTATATTAGACAACATTACCTCAAAGATATGGTTGATGTTTATTTATTGCCAAGATCAAAGCCAACTCTGTGTATTATTAACACAATTTTAAGAATTCATTTTCAAATACACAGATATCGTCAATGCAGTTATGATACCCCTACTACCACATGATCCAAGAACAACTTTTACATTCCCAGACCTCACTCACTGTTTAAAAAAATCTCTGCAGCATCATTCTGTAAGAATAGAATGTTTGTAAGAACAGAAGTGGAGAATTTTGTAAGTTCACAATAATAATGATCGAAACAATAATCTTTCTTTATACTGCTCTTTTCTAAACAGAATTAAGTGCTGTTTTATGTCTCTTAGGGAGATTTCTTCTTCACTTGTGTGGGAAACAATTGAGGAGCCTGAAGTAGACTTTGAGGAGTTTGTGGAATTGTTCTCCAAAACAGCTGTGAAGGAGAAGAAGCAGCCGCTGTCTGACACCATAACCAAATCCAAGGCCAAACAGGTGTTTAATTGTGTTTTTATATCCTCTGAGCTGAAAAAGGTGCTTGTCTTGTCTTCAGATAAATTTAAATGTATTTAACCCAGACACGGGCATCAGTCATTCAAGTCAGCATTAAGTGTTTTTGAAACACACCTTTAGAAAACCCCTAGATTTAGCTAACTTTAAAGCTAGTTTATCACTTTATAGGTCACACTGTGTTTTGCCATTTTGTATCTTAGAAACCCTGATAGGTCACATATGTCTAAGGGGTTTTAATGCTCCTTTACAGTGCAAACATTTTAACTTATTTCACCTGGAGAAGCTCAACTGTTCTAGTGACTTTTTTGGTATCCCTGTAGACATTAGCAGTAGCGCTGAACTTACATACCTAACTAGAATGTTTTAAATGCCATTACTGCATTCAGGTCATAGTCATAGTAACAGAGATTGTTGTGCTTACATTATTACGATTGGAGAGATGAGATTTGCTGAAATCTCCAGCTCGGTGCTGAGTGCCTACAGAGGCATGAAAGCATAGCTGTCTGAGCGGATTGATAAGTTAAATGTCACTCTAATACAACAGTATCTGCTTGTTAATTGATAAGGTATTGATCCTCTTTTCAACTCCAAGCCTAGATTTCATTGGCTGAAGCTGGTTGATTTCCATATAAAAGGT
Source organism: Australoheros facetus (assembly GCA_030220045.1). NCBI lineage: Eukaryota > Metazoa > Chordata > Actinopteri > Cichliformes > Cichlidae > Australoheros > Australoheros facetus. The sequence goes on along the minus strand of JASGAU010394243.1, from coordinate 6,102 downwards.
AGAATTTGATGACTGAATCTAATGAAGATCATCACCTTGAATTTAAACTGATGTCTGCCACCCTTGATATAACCTATCTTGAACACCATATCTTGTTCTGTGCTGGTCTAAGATAGTGTGTCAGTGCAAACTGCCCAACAATACTGAAAACTAACAGTTTAGCCTGACCTACACTGCACTAAACTGCATAGTAGATATTTTCATCCAACCTTTGCATAGCACAAAATTTGTATATTTAAATTAGTTTTGCAAGGTGTTTCACAGAAAAGTAATTTAGCAACACATCATGTTAGAACCAATATCTAATTTTAAAAAAAGAAGAATTAGAATCTGACAAGTGAAACTGAAATCTCCAGTTGATCTTTCTTACATCTTTCTCCATCTCTCAGTGTCCGTATTAACATCTCTCTCTCTCTCTCTCTCTCTCTCTCTCTCTCTGTGCCACTTAAAAAACGCCACTCCATTTTTGCTTGGTCCTCATCTGGAGCAGTAGCTAGATGCTGAATGCATCACAAGGATAAGAAAGAAAAGCACAGTATAAGCGGGCTGTGTGATGTCATTATTTTCTTATTACTGAGTATCTTCATGTCATCTGCTGGAAGCACATGAAAAATTACAAGTAACTCATTTGACAGTATGTAATAAACTGTTTATCAGATTTAATTTCTCATTAATTGAAAGTGCCAGAAGGCATTCCAGACTGTGGCCCACTTTAATCCCTGGTGTATACTATAGTGCCTATGATCTTATCATTTCCGATTGGGCCAACTGAGATTTAAGATTAGACTCATAATCAAAAACTTTTGATATGAATAATTAATTGAAAGAATTAAAACCAAGTTTTGTCTGCTTGCCCATTATTCACTAGCTGACCCTTAGTTTGAATGTTTATTGTATGGCAAATCATATGTCAACTAGCCAAATTTCACTAACCATCCAAAACCTCACTGGAGTCCAAAGATATAGCAGTTTTTTGTTTTTTTTTTGTTTTTTAGAAATACCTCAGGTATATAATTACCTTTGCACATCAGCTAGCTATCTAGCTTACTCCTACTTCTAATCTCAATTCAGACTGGTAAATCCTCTTTCATGTAGGTCTGGGCACTACACCTCACCACAAAGGAGAACAGTTAACCCTTTAATAAATCCCTTTTACACCTAAGTATCAAAATATCCACCTAGACTTTTCTGCTTATTTGAACTATAAAAGGGACTGAAAATGTCCTTTGAGTAAGTTCTTCTGCCCATTTCTCCAGAACACTTGGAATTTTCAATATCTGACAATTATTTACAATTTACTGCATTTAAAATGCAGTTTTAAATGAAGAAAAACAAAAAGTGCCATTTGATTTTAGACATTTACTGAGGAAAAAAAATTTAAATTGTACATAAACAACATATTTTATAAATTCCAAATTCCAAATCTTACTTGTAATTACAAATAAGATTTGGAATTTGAGGTGTATAAAACATATTTGCAATAACTCTTCATGAGTCTTTGTGTCCCAGTGTGTAAAAACAGAGCAAAATGAAAATTATGTTCAGGTGCTTTTTCCCCATCTCTCTCCTCTCTGGCTGTAGAAACAATACCTTCAGATTTCAGTGATTCTGATGCCCCTGCCAGCTTGTCTGACTGCAGTCACAGGCCCACATCACAGGTCTCATACATTCAGGCACTGTTTCATTGACAGAATGAACACTGCCTGGATGTGTGAGATTTTACACCTCCTGCCTTGACAGCTCTTGAGATGGTTATCTCCTGGGTGTTCTGGGGCTTATTTTTAAGAAAACTGCCGTATCAATAAGTATGAAAAGATTTCATCTGAGGCAGAGTTATTGAAGGGAAGGTTGGACACCGGGGATTTGCTTTGGGTTAAACTTCAGTGGGACTTGTGCTCTGCCTCAGTCCTCCCTCCTGCTCACTCAGCAGTTTTATTCTCTGATGCTACGTTTCCACCGCCGAGGTGCTCGTGCCAGTGCTCGTGCTGTTCCCAATGAACCGGCATTCCCACTGTGCTTTGCTACTATCTCAAATATAGCTGATTGCATAGTAAGCATATCTGTGGTACACAACCCACAAGTTAACCAGCAGTTAAAATTTGGTTGAGATGCTGATCAGTAGTTCCCATATTAAGCTTTTGAAAAATCATGTACACACAAATAAATAAGGAATGTCCATGCTTGAGATACCAAGGAAAAGTGACCCCTAAATGTTAAATTTAAAGGTAATTTACCTCTCTGGAGGTGTATCTGCGCTTATTTGCTTTTGGTAACTAAAGGAGCATTTAGAGCCAGAAAAGGCAAATTCAATCAAATTTTATTCTATATTGAATAAGCACGTGTCTACCATTACTGTAAAACAGCTGCCACTTATTCTGAATATGAACAAGGCTTTGTGGTGTTTTGAGTTTGATATTTTTGTTTAGTATTATTAAGTCTTGATTTCTGTTTGGTTTCACTATAAACTCTTAGTTTTTGCATTGAGGTTAATTTAAGGGGTTTAACGCCTGGTTTTCATTATCCATCTTGTAATTTTGAACATTAGTCCTGTCGTGATTTTGCAATTACTGGACCTAAGTAATAGACTCAGAAAACCAGTAAATCTTTAAAAAGATTTATTTACACAATTAATGAACAGGCAGCAGAGCAACCAGGGAGTAATTACTTTTGTCAGGAATACTCAGAAAGGGTCTGCAGCGAGGGAGACAGGTTATTAGTGAAAGCCAGTAGACAGAGATTTTCAAAGGTGATTTGATAAGCTCAGAGGCCTTACTTAGAGTTGGAATTTGAGACTGTGACTGGGTAGCAGGTAAACAGGCTGGGATCCAGAGAAGGCACGATAGGTTTGGTGGAGTGTGGCAGTCGCAGTCCTATGGTTGGTGAGGTGAGAGAGACAAGATCTTTTATTTTCTGAATACTTGTCCCAAGTCATGGTATGAATTGGGAATGAGAGAGAGGTCAGAGAGAAGTGGTTTGTTCTAGCGTTTTCTCTGTTTGGAGGTGGAATTTCTGATTATATTGTGATATAAACAATAAATTTAACTACAACCTTCTATGTGTTTCCCAGTTAATGTGGATTGTGTCTTTCACACCAGGGGTAACCAAGAGCTATGGAGGAGTGTGGTGATTGAAACACATAAAACTGTAGGAACTCACTGTGATTACCAGAAAGGATGAGTTGGACCAATGCTGCTTGATGTTTATGGTAAACTAGCTGCTTATCCATCAGGTTTTGCTCTGCACCAGAAGACAGTAAAGCTTGGTATGAGGCTGTCTTGAGCAAAACAGATGGCAGCTGGGAGCTGCATAAAGAAAAGTGCTTTTTCAGGAAGTGTACTGCCCACTAATATCCCCACTCTTACTGGAGAGTGATGGTTTTGGTTGCATCAGGCAGGTTTTGACAAAATGACCAGGCTGACCACAATAATCAGAATTGTGCCTCATTTCTCCATCACTGTTGCTTGGATGTTAGCTTTGTGAGCCCAAGCAGCATCAGCTCCTCAGAATGGAGTGGGAGCAGGAAACGAACTATGGGACTTCTAGACTTGTTTCATTCACAAGGGTGTGAATGAATAGCAAGAGCCACCTAGGTGGCTCAGCTAGTATATATACTAGCTGCTCATCCATCAGGTTTTGTTCTGCACCAGAAGATATATATATTTTTTTTTTCATTTTCTTTTTTTTTTACTGTACCATTGCCTACCTTTTTGAGGCAGAAATCAGAAGCACTTCACAATGTAGAATATATTTTGAATATATTCCACATTGAATGAATAGCAAGAGCCACCTAGGTGGCTCTCGCTATTTTTGAGTTTGTTATTTCTCGTATGCTCAATTCCTCAGTCTTTCTTTGTCTGTCCTTCTATCCATCTTCATTAGTTTTACATGCTTTGTGACTTTCCTGATTTTTTCCCATTCCCCTCCTGTTTCTGGTTTGCAGTCAAAAATACTTTGAGTGGTTAGTAAGATTAGAAAAGCACTGTATAAATGCAAGTACATTACAATGCATTACATTACACTCCACCTTCTATGAGAGCTGATCTGTAAGATTTTTCTGTTTTGTTTTGGTTTTAGGTTGTGAAGCTCCTAAATAATAAGCGTTCTCAGGCTGTAGGAATCCTCATGTCTTCGCTTCACCTTGACATGAAAGATATCCAGCATGGTGAGTTCCACAGTTGGTTAGGTAACATTAAAATACCTCAATTAGCCCCAGTTTGTACCTCTTATGTATTATTATACACTGGGTTAATTTACTGGCTCATCCATCCATCCATCCTCCCTCTTCCATTTATCTGGGGCCAGGTTGCAAGGGCAGTAGCCTAAGCAGAGAAACCCAGAGCTCCCTCTCCCCACCAGCCACGTCCTCCAGGTTTTCTGGGGTAACACCGATGCACTTCCAGGCCAGCCGAGAGTATAATCTCTCCAGTGTATCCTGGATCTACCCCAGGCCTCCTCCCAATAGGACATGCCCAAAACATCTCACTCCAAAAGGCGCCCAGGAGGCATCCTAGTCAGATACCCAAACCACCTCAACTGGCTCATTTCAATGTGGAGCGGTAGTGACTCTACTCTGAGCCTCCTGAATGACTGCATCTCTAAGGGAGAACCAGCCACCTTTTGGAGGAAGCTCATTTCCACCACTTGTATCTGCATTCTTGTTCTTTTGTTCGCTAACCAAAGTTTGTCACTATAGGTCAGAGTAGGGACATTGATCGATTTACCAGGGATTGACTGGTAAATCGACAGCTTCACTTTTATACTCACCTTTCTCTTTAGTGCAATGGACTGGTGAAGCAGCAGAAGCAGCCCCAGGCCCAAACCATCTGTCAATCTCCCTCTCCCTTCTGGTTCCAAGACCTGAACTACTTAAACTCCTGACCTGGTGTGGGAACTCCACCATTTTCCTGCTGAGGACCATGGCTTCAGATTTAGAGGTGCTAATTCTCGTACCTGCAGCTTCACACTCGGCTATGAACCACTCCAGTGTGAGCTCGAGGCCACCACCTGTTGAAGCCAAAAGGACCACTTCATCCACAAAAAGCAGAGATTAGACTCTGAGACCACCAAGTTAGAGACCTTCTGCCGCTTGGTTATGCCTAGAAATTTGGTCCATAAAAATTTCAAACAGAATCAGTGACAAAGGGCAGCCTGGCAGAATCCAACGCTCACCAGAAATGAGTCTTGCTTATTGCTGGCAATGTTGGCCAAGCTCTTGCTGCAGTTGTACAGGGAATGAATAGCCCATAACAATGGGCAAGACACCCCATACTCCCGCAGCACCACACAGGATGCCCCAAAGGATGCAGCTGAATGCCTTCTCCAGCTCCACAAAACACATGTAACTGACTTCAGGACTTGCCTTACTCTCTGTAGGTACTTGGAGGTTGCAGCTTTCCTAGTGGCATCTTCATGGTTCCCATTTGCCTGTGGGATTCCAAGGCACTTGTAGCTGTCTTCAATGTCTGCAATTTTACCTTCTGGTAGTGCAACCCCCTCCGTTCTGACTATTTTTTCTCTCTTAGTTAAGATCTGATTACACTTTTCCAGTCCAAATGACATTCCGATATCATTGCTGTAGATCCTGGTGGTGTGGCTCAGTGAATCGATATCTCATTCACTCCTGGTGTACAGCTTGATGTCATCCATGTAGAGGAGGTGGCTGATGTTGGCTCCATTCTGTAGTCGGTATCCGTAGCCAGTCTTGTTAATGATCTGGCTGAGGGGATTCAGGCCTATACAAAACAGCAGTGGGGGCAGCGCATCTCCTTGGTAAATCCCACACTTGATGTTGAGTTGTGCAATTGGCTTGAAGTTGACCTCTAGTGTTGTTCTCCACATTCATATTGAGTTCTTGATGAAGGCTCTGAGGCTCCTGTTGATCTTGTACAGTTCTAGGCATCTCTGCCTATTCCTTTCTGGGCCCCGCTCATGTATTGTGCCATGTGCCTACCCAACTTAGCTGCTTTAATGCCTTACGGGAGTTTCCATGATGTACTGAGGCAGGTTATGAGCCGGCAGTTGGATGTGTCCTTGGGGATCTGGGTGTGTCTAAGCCTGTAGCAGCTGGTTGATATATACACACACACACACACACATATATAT
>JASGAU010394242.1:0-14443 GCA_030220045.1 Australoheros facetus | reverse complement strand
CACACACACACACCTGCACGGAACATCAAAAGTATGGCTGTAACATTATAACTCCAAAAAAACAAAAAAAACAACCTATTGAAAGTTTACTTATAAACACATTTTCAACCAGCAGACGGACTGAAACTGCTGGAGCTGCTGGATGGACTGAAACTCTGCACACTTTCACACAGTGCTCAATATACTGAAGCTGCTTTTATAATCACAGTTGGCTTACTAAACAAACATTTGAACTGTAAGCAAGCGACACCACATTGATTCAAGATTAAAATACTGTCATTGCCTCCTAAAAGAAAAAAAACATCTATGTAACTGAAGTAGTTCATCTGTTCTGATCCTTGTTGCTAGTTAAGATTTTTGGTCCTCTCTGAGTACCAGAAAGTAGACCTCAAGGAGCACAACTAATGACCCATGGTGTCCTCTAAAATACTACAGAGGAATGTAAAAGTGTTTGCTTTTATATGCACAGGCAACACTACACTTCTGGAAACTGAATAGATCAACTCTGTGAGGTAAAGAACAGTTAGTTTTTTCCCCTGCGTTTGTATATGTTTTTATTACTATGGTATAAAAACAAAATAAATATAGCTTTTGATTGATCCATGATTTTGCATGTTATCTATTTTCCCCCCTCGATCTCCAGGAATGTATCCAAAAGCTTACACTGATTTAATAAGGGAAAAATGAAAAAAGGAAAACACTGATTAACATCATTTATATACTGTACATTTGGTGCATCAGGAACATTTTTTGGAATTTAGTTAGTTGTTGTTTTCTTTGGTTGTCACAGTAACGAGTTGTTTGGCAGCTTTGGCTATGTCATAGGCGCACTGAATGACCTGCTGAGTGACCAGTTGGATGTCCGATGGGCCGAGGCTGTGTTCTGCGGCCTTCTGGCACTCTCCGTGAAGCCGGCTAGCGCTCGAAGTCAGCAGACACAGAGACCCTCGCACAGTCTCTGAGGACGGCCTCTGAAGGAGGGAGGGAATAAAGATGATGATCTGATAAGGGAAAGTGTCTAAAATATGAAAGCATTCATAATGGCTCAATATGCTGAACAGGTACTGGATTTGTGTGCAACTAAATATAAAACAAAGTATTTACACTCCCCGCCAAAAGTATTTTAACAGTGAGGCCAGTCCCTTTATTTTTTTTGTAGACTGAAAACATTTGGGTTGGACATAAATAAAAATCAATATGAGAAAGTAGATCAAGGACTCAGCTTTTATTTCCAAATATTTACATCTGGATCTGATATAGTTCAGAAGACAGCACCTTTTGTCTGAAGCCACCCATTTTTCTTGTGAGCAAAAGTATTGGAAAATAGGACTGACAGGTGTGTTTTGTTGCCCAGGTTACATCAATTATTCAAACAATAAATAGCGCTGAATGTCTATGCTCAGTTTCAGATTCTGGTTTTGCCTGTGCAGACTGTGCATTTATAGTTAGAGGAGTAACCGACATGATAACCAGAGAGCTGTCTATGGGTGAAAAACAAGCAATTGTGAAGCTGAGAGAAGATGGAAAATCAATTAGAGCCATTGCACAAACATTGGCCATAACCAGAACAACCGTTTGGAACGTCCTAAAGAAGACAGTCCTTACTGCTGTACTGAGTAACAGATGACAAACAGGTAGACCAAGGAAAACAACAGCAGTTGATGACAGAAACATTATAAGTGCTGTACAGAAAGACCTTAAAACAACTGTTAGTGACATCAGCAACAACCTCCAGAGGGCAGTGTGAAAGTATCACAATCTAGAGACTTCACTAGAAGATGCAAACCACAAATTAGCAAGAACAGGAAGACCAGGCTGGAATTTGCCAAGACGTACAGAGACAGGCCTCAGAAATTCTAGGACAAAGTTTTATGAACTCATGAGACAAAGATGAACCTTTACCAAGGTGATGGAAAGACTAAAGTTTGGAGAAAGAAAGGATCTGCTTATGATCCCAAACATACGAGCTCATCTGTGAAGCAGAGTGGAGGTAACAATGCAAAAGTTAGTGGGAGAGTAGGTTACAGGCTTGATGCAGTTATTGGCAACTAAATGTTACGTCTTATTCACTTTAATCTATTTTAAGTGTATCTTTTCCAATACTTTTGTTCACAAAAAAAATGGATCGCACAGACAAAAGGTGCTACTTTCTGGACTGTGTATCAGATCCAGATGTAAACACTTGGAAATAAAAGCAGAGATGTTGAACTTTTGTCCCATATTGATTTTTTTTAATGTCAAACCCAAATGTTTTTAGTCTACAGCAAAAATAAAAGGGATTGGCCTCACTGTTCCAGTACTTGTAGATGGTAAACAAAGGTCTAATGTGAGTAATGGAACAAATGAGTCCCACCTATCTAGACAAAGGGTTTTAATCTGTTTTCACACATGTACTGCAGCTCTGGACTTTTCCTGGCATTGTCCAGCAAAGCTATAAGAACAAAATGTCAGATCTGGTCAGAGTAAACACTCTTTACTCTGTTGGGTCTCCAGTACAAAGTCTGTGTGATGCGAGAATATATGAAGTTCTGACCAGGCAGCACCATCAAAGAGAATTTGGCCTAAAAGATTATGTCCTGCAGTGTGCTGCATGTACGAAAATACAGCTCCTGACAATTTCCTGACCTTATTCTCCAGACATTTTCAGGAGTTCATGTGTGGAAACGGTTTCAGACTCCTTTCAGCTGTTTTCAAACAAAGCAAATCCCTCAACTCGACACCGAGCTGCTCAAAGGAGTCGTCTTACCTTGGGAAACAGGGCAGCCATCTCCGTCACGGCCATGCAGATTTTTTCAGAGCAAGGCAGAAAGCTGTAGAAGATAAAGACAAAAGGATGAATGGGTAAATCGACCACTCCTTTCTCTATTAATAGAAACACCAATGCACACTGCTTCCACAAACCTTTCTCCTAAAGATCAAAAAGAGCAACTGGGCCTAAGATTACATGTAACAACATTAACCACTATTTATTCTGACATTCTATCAGACATTTAATCTACTGCCTTGATCAGCAGCACAGTTTGGGCTTTTTTGTTCAATTGAGTAATAATCAATACTTAACATAATGAGCTTGGGTGAAATAACTTTTCTAAGTGGGATAGTGGAAAAAAGGAAAAACTTGCAGCCGTGTCAAGGCTCACTGTATACTTGACCGAAAAGCAGTTCAACTGGCTAAAGAGCCCCCAGAGGCCAAGAAGTAAGCTCTGAAAGCGTGCAGTGACATCTAGGAAAAGGAACAGTTCATAGCTTCCTGCTGGGTCTTGTTTCCTACAACCACAGCTTTAGATTTCTTTGTAAAGTGTCTATAAACTAGGAATGCCCCATGGTGACTAATTTACTTGTTGATTAAAACGGAAAGAACATAAAATCGGGCTTTTAGACTAATCTCAAAGTAAGAAACCTTAAGAATACACTAAAAATCTCACGGACAAAGTAAAACACTGTTAGCAACACTACTGTGTGTATTTTAGAACCACTTGAAATCTTAAGCACATTTTTCAATAATCAAATCACATTTTAATGTTGCAGAAATGTGTTCACACAGACAATGCGTGCTTATTGTGCCCCAGCGTGATTAATGTTAGCAGTGCTAGTACCAGCAGCCTTCTTTTCTATGCAGACTTTGTTTACAAATTGCTTTGCGTGAGTGGTTGTGTGCCAGTTTAGTAGTGCGGAATCAGGCTGATTCACACGGCTGTCGTGTGTATTACTTTCCGCCGTGCTTGTTTACAACTTCCCATCACAGAGAGAGACAGTGGCTCTTGCTCATCAATAAAATATGAACTGATATTTTAACCAGCTAGTGTTTCTGGCACCAACCAGTGAGTGCAGCAACATTTAACCTCATAGGTGCTCACATCCCAACTACTGGAGCTAGACGGGAGACACTGTTAATCCAAAGATATTTTACACAGATTATGTAAACAACAACCTGCATCATTAGAAAAAGAAAGAAAATCAAGTAGCAATATGCAAATGTAAAAAAATAAACAAACAAACAAGGTAAAATAATACACAAATAAATACAAAAAAAACCCCACTAACTCCCTGTTGACTTGACAGGCCACGGGGATAATGTGATCTTGTGCTGTTTGTTTCCTTTTAGCTGCATTAACAGACCCCAGGCCTATACTCAGCAGACTCTCACAGAGGGATCCTAAACCGGATACCAGGCTGACAAATCTGCAAATCCTGGTGTCTGACTGTGAATGCCGCTTGGTTTTCTACAATATGTGAGTAACTGTATTCACAATGCCACTCAGGTGCAAATGAGACTTTTAGTTCCTTAGGATGCAAGTCGGCATCATCCCGGCCCTGTATACAACTACTGAAAATCACTGACCTAGAAGCAACTGGGCCGCTGGCACTCTTTAATAAATCAGGCAGAATGATGGAAATACAAGCATAAAATATGAGCCAGATGAAATAAATCCAAGGTTCACAGCACATGATATGAGACAATGTTATTTTTTAATAACTAAAAATATCTGTTTTTGAAATATAATTTGGCTTATTTTGTCTATATTATTCATTCATGTTTAATACTGTACCTTTCATGTTTGGTCTCCTGGGCAGCTCTCAGAAGTTCCTGTATGTTCTTAGTGATCTGCTCTGTCTTACAGATGACATCCTCCGTGCAAGGCAGGGCGGCATCTTCCTCACCCTCCTCCTCCTGTTGGGCTCCTTCAGAGGCTGCTAGAGGGCTTCTACAAGTAAAAACAAAGAACTGACAACTGATGTTCTTAGAGGGGTGTTACATAAAGATTTCACCAAGCAATGAATTATACAACAAAGGTGGATCTTTGAATAGGATAATGAAATCAAGATGAAAACAAAAGTATCACACAGAGCCTTGACCTGAAAGTACCTATTTTATGCCATGGTGAAAACAAGAGAGGGGGGGAAAAAAACAAAAGAATCTGCTCTTGGATGCTGTATTATGGAGAAAACAAAAACACTTCTGGGTGAAAGAAACATGGGCAGCTTTTAGAGAAACTGTCTGATTCCAGGCTAAAGACAGTCAAGCTTATAAAAGCTAAAGGAGGGTAAATTACACAGGAAAGTATTGTAACTGTGATCTGTAGCGAGGCCAGACTCCTCGACAGACTTCACTTGGATGGTGAAGCTTTTGATTGGTACTCCATATTCTGCAATTTATTGCAATTTTTTCATAATTTCATTTAGTAGTGGAAAATCCCCATCCCTCTTATTCCTGTTAACCAGTTAGCTCCTACTCTCCCATTTCCCTCTGGGCAGGCTGACCGGGTCGCTGCTGTGGCGGTCCCAAGAAAGTAGTAGAACATTTTATAGCAAGCAAATGGTATACCGAGGTTTCCCGAGACAGCTACTGGTGACTGCAGTTCTTTAACCAGAACCTACGACAGGTGGAGAACTGGTTCATGTGCCACTACAATGAACTCACCAAGGCCGCAGAACAGAACAAAGACTGCTATGGGCAGCTGCAGTTTAATGGAGCAAAAATCAGCTGGACTAGAGCTGATTATTAATTACTGTCAAAGTACAGTATTATTTATTGATGCTTTTAATAAAGCCTGAGTGCACCTGATTTAGAGCAAGCACACATGCATGCACATACACACCCCATGTTCTAACTACCACCACAAATACAACCTAATTCTATGGGAAACCCCTGGATGTCCTCATGATTTTGTAAATTATATTTTTTTTTATCAATTATAACAAACTTATTTTCATAACTTTTTTGATTTGACATCTTTGCGTGTGCTATTTTTCTTTAAAATAAAGTCAATTTTGCTATCTAATAAAATACATAAATGTTTGAATTTGGAAACTGTATATTACCTCAGTAGACGGTGACAGGCAGGCTGTATGGCTCAAAGCATTTTTCTAAACACCTGTCAAAACAAATTTCACTCCTTCCTTGCTTCCTTGTCTCCATTTATGTAACCTTTAACTCTGTAAGCTTCTGCTACATCAATATCATCACGTCTCAGACAAGAAATGGGGGGAAAAGCTTACCCATTTTTTAACCTTAACTCATACTTCTTCCATGTGCTTTGAACAGTTGGTATATAGAAAATGTTTTACATGCACTACTTTCAAGAGCCAATAAGCAAATCCTACAAAGTGATGTTCTATTTGTGATCAAACTGCACATCATTCTATACCTATACGGAGAAAATGGTGTTTAAAATTAAATTTCAGAAATCAAAATCAATAGAAGATGATCTTACCCACTCTCCTCCAGTTCAGAGTGATTGGGAGTCGCATCATAGTCATTCTCCAGCACTGTACTCTGCCCTTCCAGGCTACAGCCCTATAGGGACATCAGTGGATGAACATCAATCAAACGCAGAATATACTGTGTATGATTAAACAAAGTTATTATTGCGGAAAATGTGGCCACACAGAAATTAGACACATGCAATTCTGAAATCAAAATAATGACATCATTATTAGACATCTCACTGTGAAGCGCATGAAGAGAAAAAGGCGGGAACTATACAATCAAGTCATGTGGCGGAGCACAGCCGCACTGCCCAGGATGCGATTAGTAGACATGAAGGTATCAACTGAAGCCCTTCATCAGATGCTATCACTAAAAAGCACAATGTGATGAGCAGTTATATATCGTTCATAGATACTGGACTCAGCTGTCAAATTATTCAAGCAGCCTTCTCTGATGCAACATGTCAGCACTTTTGATGATGAGAAGCTGGGATTGTTCAGAAACTGAACTGTAGCAGAGGCACTGCGGTGCACGCATGCAGGCAGGAGATGCTGAGAAAAGGCAGTTTATAGACACAGGTCAGGAGAGAGAAGACTGTGGGGTCAAAGAACGGGACAGTTTTCACCGTCCCCTGGGGCTGCTTCTGAGCCGCGGAAATTTGCAGTACTTAACCCTTCGAGATCTCTCATCCCACGACCAGGACAGGGAAGAGGGGAAGGTAGGAAGGGAGGAAGCAGCTGTCCCCAGAGGACCCCTACCAATCTAGAAAGGGGTCAAACCAAGTTGAGCATACTCTATTGAGATGCAATGAATGAATGAATCTATCAATGAATCAATGAAAAACCAACACCAGCCCCAAGCCAGGCATGATCATTTTGGTCAATTAAAAACGGGAACAGTGGTGCTTCTGTGCTTACATTGGAAGGGAAGGGTTGTAAAATGACTCCATCGTCAGGCCGAGCCGTGTCGACTCGGTGGGGGTACTGCCTTGGAGCAGAGCCCGTCTCATACATGGACATGGCACGGCCTCCGCGAGGTGGCTGTCGACCAAAGGGGCCCTGGAGGTGTTGCTGTCCGCTGGGGGTTTGCCATCGCAGTGTTGTGTTCTCTGTCTGCAGGGAGCTCAGCTGTAGAAAACACAACATCTTTCAATTTAACTCTTAACTGTGGGCTCATCTCCTCACAAAAGCTGGGCTAGGCATCAATAATAGAGTAGAAGCCACAACAGCTAACAGGCCTCCAGGTGGGAAGCTATTCAGATAGGTTGAGCTCATCTCATCTCATCTCTGTTTTGTTTTTGGTTTCTCTTCAAGGTCCTTCCCACAAGAGAAGTCTTGTTTCCTTGACAAATGTTATGCTGACACTGTATGCTGATAAAAACACTCCCTGTACGACTCCCTGAGAAAGTGCCACAAAAGAGTTCGCCCTTATTTACACAAACGGTGCTTACACAGGCAGAAACACTAAGTAGGTATTATTATGTAAATAATCATATCAAGTCAACCATTAACAATATTGGACATACATGAGGTTATGTTTAGAGGCATTAACAAAATACATCCGGGATTCTGATGAAGCACGAAGAGAACAGAGAGAGATCAGAAACAGCAGGGTAACACAAAAGCTGTGCTGTCCCCAGTTAATGTTTCTGGATGCAACAATACAGAGGAAATGAATATTACCATTACCAATATAACCAATTTAGAGGCTAGTTGGCTTCTGTGCCTTTCATTTTCACTGTGCCATTAAAGTTTGTATTGTTGCAAAAGGATGAAAGACAAGAAACAACTTACATCAGAAAATGCAGTAAAAGAGGCACAGTCTTTTGTATCATAAGAACTTGAATGTAAATTTTCTTCAAAAAGAAGCACTGGCACAAAAAAAAGCACTAGCGTACGACAGCACGTTTTCTCTGCATATACAGGTATTTTGGTTGGCTCTGCCTGGCTAATTTTCTCCTGAAGTGAGCGGTAAAGCAAACATGATTATTTCTTCAAAACATGTAGAACTGTAAAAATGTGCATGCCTGAATATCGCTGGGATAAGTGGGACTTTCGAAATAGCAAGAAATAAGGAAGTGAGTGATATGGCATGTCTGAAATAAATGTTTAAATTAGATAGTTGTGGGTTGTGGGTCTACATGTCAGGAACCTAACTTGCTGACATTAGTGTAATGGAAAAAACTCGAGTTCATAATTCCAGTTATTTCTGCCACATTTAGGGGGTTCCTCACTGACGGCTGTAGATTTATGCCATGGAACATGATGTCCTCTGTGCCATCCATTTTTGCATTGCTGTGTGACACCTGACATCATTTGTATTTACATCACAAAGAACTGCAACTGATAGCAGAGGAAATCTGGTGACTGCTAATGATTGCCACAGTGATTTACACTCACCAATCACTTTATTATCTTTAACTGCTCATTAATGCAAATATCAAATCAGCCAATTTGATAGGAAGGCAAGATTAACTCAAATACCTCCTTGTTACAACCAAGATGTACAGAACAGCATCTCTGAATACACAGCATATCAAACCTTGAAGTAGATGGACTACAGCAACAGAAGACCACACCGAGTGCCGCTCCTGTCAGCTAAGAATTAGAAACTGAGATTACAATCACATGGGCTCGCCAAAATTGGGCAATAGAAGAGTGGAAAAACACCGCCTGGTCTGGTGAGTCTTGATTTCTGCTGTGACCTGCGGATGGTAGGGTCAGAATTTGGCATCGTGTCCTTGCCTTGGATCAACAGTTCAGGCTGCTTCTGTTTATGTCTTTTCTTGGCACCTCATCCCTTTATGACCACAGTGCACCCATCTTCTGATGGCTGCTTCCAGCAAGATAAAACATCACACAAAGTTCAGATCATCTCAACATCTTGACAATGAGTTCATTGTACTTAAATAGCCTCCACAGTCACTAAATCTTAATCCAATAGAGCGCCTTTGGGATGTGGTGCTACAGAAGAGTGTCATCATTACGTGGCCAGTAAGCGTATATGTCTTTATAGGTCTGCATACAACTACAAATGTATGTGCTGTGGAAGTTGTACATATTGTAAACTTAAATTGAGGAACAGCAATAAGGCCTTAGGATAAAATAATAATTAGTGTAGTGAAAATATCTCCTATCATAGTGAAAGGTCCAGACAAAAGGTTTCCAGTTAGCATGTAACTCGGTTTTGGAGTCAAGAGTCAAAACCAAACCAAAAAAGACCCTCCAAAAAAACCCCATAAAGCAGAGCAGCATTTTTTGTATTTCATTTTGAGTAACGTACCAAATATATAAAACAGTTAACCCACTGATATTTTAGGACTACGTATTAGAGTCAAAAAAGCATTTAAGAGTAAAGACACTATTAAATACAATTCAAGGGGTAAGCTAATAGGTGTTATCATTAAACAGCAACATTATGAAATTCATAACCAGAACAAGAAGCATCAGAGACGATGTGAATGCAATATGTAAAGTGACCTTTAGTTTGGGTCTTAGCTAACCTTGCTCTGCATCAACCGCAGCTCTTCACTAAGGTGACAGTTGACTTTGAGAAGCTGTTGTATTTTGGCTTCTGATGCAGTGAGGGCGCTCTTCACCTCCATAAATTCTTGTACTGTGATTGGTCCATCAGACAGGTCAGAAGACTCTGAGCTCTGCAGTGAAACATAAATATAGATGAAAGACAGAATTAATTCAATCTGTATTAAAAGCAAAGCATATTTCAAGGGAATAACAGACTCCACAAGACATTAACCTTGGTCCTTCCATCATTGCAGCTGTCCCCACATGTGGCCTCTTGCACCGGATCTTCATCTGATGCCACGCTGTCGTAATCTGGCTGGTCATTATCCTGGCTCTCACTGTTGTGGCGACTGTCGATTCCCTGAAGGATCAGCTCCACATTATCTGAAAGCAGACCCCAAGATCAAAGGACTAGGGATCAAACAGGAGTGCTGGCTACAGGCAGCTGTTTCAGTCCCTTTTCATTTATTGAATCCAACACCCCGCACTCTTCATAGTGACCTCCTACAATCTTCCTTGGTCTGCTATAAGCTGCAGCATGCAGGACATTATTAAGCCCCAATTCACAAATTTTAATTGTTGCCTGTATACTGTAGCTCTGTCTACATGTCAGTCCACATATGAAGCGCAAAGAAAACACTTCCTGCATTTTTATTTCCTACAACAAATTTAGGTTTCCCCCACTGATCGGGGCTTTTTAAAATAATCTTCTGTTCATATGCTAAGGAGCACATTTACTGCAAACATTTCCAAACATGACAGAGCCCGAAACAAAAAAAACAGTAGCAGGGGAATTTAACATGTGCTAAAAGAAAAACAGAAAACGTGTCATACCTTTGGGACTTTCACAAGAATTACCCCACTGCCTTCTTTTAGCATCTGTTAGGATATCGATGACCAGTGTGGCAAATTCATGAGCACTAAACCGTGCCAATTTCTGACGACCCTGAGAAAGCAAATGCATCAAAACCCATAAAGGAGTAAATCTACTATTCACACATGAAAATGAAGTTTTAACGGGGTACAGCACTTGCCTGGTTTCTGGTAGATGAGTACTCAGGATTGACGGGCAGAAAAGGCACAACTGTGGTGTCTGTTACAAGTGTGCTGTGGTTCTGAGTGGCCAGCCACACTGAAAAGAATAAAGATACAATAAAATTTAAACAAAACATTTAATTAAAAAAAAAAAGCTTTATATAAACAATGTCTTTTTTTTTTAAACAATGTCTTGTCAACCTGCATCCGTTTCTCTTCTGTCAACTTCATCATAAACGTCCATGGCCAGTTCTTCAAACTGATGGTTGCTTAGCTACAACACAGTAAAGCAGAATTTGTGGTTCTGGTTCTTAAAAAAATGAACCGCAAATTAATAAGAGGCGACACTGTGAATGTCGTGGGAAACAAATGGCATGTCTTACCGACTGTAATTTCTTCTTTGCAGCTTTTGCAAACTCTGACAAATCCAGGCTGCTTTGGACAGAGAAATTCACAAAGATTATTTTTCCTGCAGGAAAAAAGAAAAAAAAGCAAAAAAAACCTCCACACTCCCAAGAACAGAGGCTCATGGCAAAAGTAATAAACTTACTTATTTCTTATCCATCCAATGCAGCACGAAAAAAATAGGATTGTTAATGCATATAAAAGTAAACCCACATATACCCAATTACCAGATCACAATTCTCCAGCCAAGATACGAAGATGATTAAAGCTTTAACCGTTACCTGTCTGCCATCTGAGGAATGATGAAGTGCTGCCCATTCCTGTGATCTGTAGCACAACAATGATACAATACAGGATGATTATCATAAAAGAGATAATGCTTCAAATATGTCCTAGCATGAACTTTTCAAACTGCTTATAAAACTTTTCGTATGTTTTTTTCTTTTTGGCAGCACAGTTGTAAGAGGTCCTTTATAATCCTGGTAATATGTATGTAATCCAATTTTTTTTTAACTCATAGGCTTTGATTTGATTGCAATTAGTTTCTAATTTTGTATTCAGTTTGAGTGCTTCTGCACAAATCTTTTTTTAATATTCCACTCCTACAAAAATAGAGGCATGGAAGGAACAATACTTAATCAATACTTATTAAGTACTTAAAAGTATTACAGTCACCCAGTTCATTTAGATTTTGCTGTTAAAATGATACTGCCATACTGAAATAATGTATTTAAACATACTTTAGATTTTAAATGTGTTTTTCTGTTATTATAGAAACAAAGAATATTTGTTGTGTAGGAGGTAACAGACAAGGATTGTCTAAAAAAATGTGCATTTTTAATGTCATTTTTCATAAACATGAATGAACGCCATCATTAATTACATTAGAACATTTTAGAATATGCATCATATTTAATTTTTTTTTTAAAAGAGCATTTCTTTAATGCAAAGCTGCAGCTGCTGTACTTACCTGGTCTTCGACCACAAAGGTAAAATGTTAGCCGGTCAGTGAGTTCATACTGGATCTCCACGAGTCTCTCCGCCAGCTCATGATTCCCAGCTTGTCTGCAGAGGTAAGGAATAAAAGGTCAAGTTTCACAAATATGTGACAGTATTACAGCTAAAAATATCTCAGGTATAATGCCATACAATGTCAGCATCGGTTTTTAAGTAATGTATTTTCATGCCACCCCACTATTGATGAATGATTTTCAGGTTTTTTGAAAACTCTGAGTTTGTTAATCCTGAGATGAGGGAAACTCTGGGTTTTCCTGTTCCACAAAGAGAGTTAACTTAAACCGAGTCAGTTACCAGGGTAACAGACTCTAAATTAATCTGCTGACTGGCAGGTTTTTCTTCAACAGACACTTGAGTTTCTCTGCAACCTCTCACCTCCTACACTTGAACTAGCTGTCTGACACTTGGTTTAATTTCCTCATTTTTACAGCCAAGATTAAACCACAGGGCGGAGCGCATTAAGCTGCAGAAGTTTATGTTTTCACAGACATTATTATCCCATGTTATCTTTTTGTTTCTTATATTTAGCATGACCACTTTGATAATCAATCTGTCATTGATATAATAAGCAGAGTTAAAGATCATTGGACATGACAGATTTATTATTGGCTCTGCATTTAAAAAAAAGAAAAAAATTAACATCCTTCCAGCTCTGTGACTGTGGACAGTAAAGCAGCTACCAGGTTGGCTGCCAATTAGTCTGCACTGAAATATTTACATACTGTTACTGTACTAATCACTGTTTAAACAGTGATCAATGAATAATGTTATGTTATAATCTGTTGCACTAATGGAAAAAGCCTCACACTGCTAACATGTTGGAGATGTGCAGATTTCTGAGTGAAGTTGAGTCTTAAATGGCCTTTAGATTCTAAAGTTTTGGACAACATGAAGCTTAAAGTGAGATTTTGAATTCATGCTGAAGATATTCAGCGCTGCAGCATACCGATGCTACATCATCGCAAATCGACGATGTCATTTGGACACGTCCGTCGACCACACAGGGTTAAGTAGATGTTAACTGTAATTTCCCCATTGTGGGACTAATAAAGGTATTCGTATTCGTAAAAAGCCTATCCCAGCTGACACAGGGCGAGAGGCAGGGTGCACCCTGTACAGGTCGCCAGTCTGTCAAAATTTAGATCTTTATTTACTTGTTGCCCAGATGAATCACAGTATCAGAGCTCCATTGCTGACACTTGGAGTGATTTATAATATTTCTATGTAATGAAGATATTGTCCACAGCATATTTATTTGGTATCTTTTGGTAAACTATACATAATAACTAACAAATTACAACAAAATACAGAGAGCTACACTACATATTCATCCTTAGCAGGGTTTTTTTTCTTTTTATTACTTAATCTAAATTCCAACTTACTCTAAAGTAGTTGCAAAAAGTTGAGTCATTTCACATACTGCACAGCTGAATTGCTCCTCTCCATTTCCTCTGCTATGTCATTGAATTAGTCAGACTCAGATATAAAGACACTTTTTGTGTGAGTCTAGTATTATGCAAGGCATGTTAAATATTTTAGCCATTTCAGCTGGTGACAATGCCCCCCTCCCCCTCCCCCTCCCCATTTCCAGATGTGTTTATCATTTTCTGCTGTTTATTGCAGGTTACTTTCTGTCACTTGGCTTTTAAGTGTCAGCCCAACATTTCAATGTTTCAACACGTACAGCAAGAGCACATCTACTTTTTTTTTCCTGTGTGCTTGTGTATTTTTACATCTTCCTCTGATGCGCATCATTTCCTGTAAGCTGGACTGTAAGGTGATGCCTGCAACAGCACTACAGATTACACACAGGAACCACAATTTTGCAATGCCAAAAACTGTCGTCCAGTTTTTGTTTTTTTCTATATAACACACATTACACTACAGAGCTAATTTTCACATGCATTTTGAAGCAAAATCAGTGGTAAACATGTCAAAATGCCTACTGGGAAAAATGTCTATTAGAAACAGAAGTGGCTCCTGAATTTGCTTAACTGTGACACAGAATCCAACTCAGTGACCCCTCTGATAGATCTGGGTCCTCTGGCACAGTTTCTCAAACCAACAATAACAAACTTAGGAGTCAAAATAGATCCAGACATTAAGCTTGATAGCCACATAAATGCTGTGGTCAAGTCAAGCTTTTTTCACCTGAGGCAACTGGCCAAAATAAAGCCAATTCTCCAAAGGCGAGACTTTGAAACAGTAATCCACGCCTTTGTCACCACTCGGCTGGATTACTGTAATGCAC
>JASGAU010394241.1:0-18649 GCA_030220045.1 Australoheros facetus | reverse complement strand
CTTGTTAAAATGACATCTGCATCCTTAGTCTGTATATAAATCTCTGATTGGTTGAGTAGGATTGTAAAGAGGAAAATAACCATTAATGGACATAGAAGCAGAACAAATGAACAGTCAGAAATATGGGAAGCAACTCCAATATGTTTCTTTGATGAGACACTTGAGGTTTGTCAGCAACACTTATGATTTATGTAATTCATGTAATATAATCATTGTTGTTTCTGAGAATCCATGCTGTTCTGTGCCAGTGGAGACCTTCAAATTGCTAATGTTTCAGATTTGAAGCTCATTTTATATTTTTTAAAGGACCATGCATTTTCTTTTAAATCAACTTATTTTAAGAACTCATTATCCAAATAATGAGAGTCGGTGGGTGTAACTGCTACTAATGATGGCCAAATTTATGTAAAATACTGTTCAGTTTATTTAAAATACAGTCAACCAATAATTAATCACAAAGCAAATTTTAGTTCATAGTTACAGAAGAATGAGAGCTCTCATATGTAACTACAATATTCCATTTCTGTTGTCTGTGATCAGAAATCTAATGCAGTAAAATGAAACACGAGGAAGTAAAGCACGGTGGCAACCTGACTCCACCTGACATTTACAGCGATGCATCATCAGGATATTTTTGGCTGTGATGACTGTTGATAGAAGCCCACAGTTCAGTGGATTCATTTCAATTAAGCTTATTTAAGCTTGCTGAGTGTAGCTAGCATCATGATTGTAAATGTCAAGTTTGTGTTACTCTTTCAACACAACACACAGCTGCAGAACTTCTCAAACTATACAAAGTTAGAAGCTGTCTGAATACAGTCTCATTATCAGACCATATCCATAACTTTGGCAGTAATGTTTCCCATGAAACAGACACAAAAATGACAAAAACCAGGAAAACAGGAAAAAACACCACCTGCATCAGATGAACTGCAGAATACACAAGAAAAGCAATTATAATCATCAGCATTGCAATGCTTCAGACTCACTCCCAACACGCCGACACACAGCTTTATTAGTAATCAAAACCTATTCACCCTCCCTTTGTCTTGATGCAGAAACACCCTTCCTCAAAAAATAATTCTGTGTGTTCACACAGCTATTCACAGTGTTTTCCACACCCACACCTTTCAATCAGCACAATATCAGTGCTTCATTTTCAAGATTTCATTTTGGTTTTTAAAGCCAGAAATTTTTTAATTAGGAATCCCTTAAATTCAGTTAAAAAAGACCCAGACTGCAAATTAAAGTTCACCATTCTTTTGAAATACAAGTTCCTGACACTTCTTTGCAGATCAGCATTCTGTCATGAAATCCAAACTGTTTAACAGACAGCAGCAGCTGCAAAGGCTGGGCTCATAATGTATCCAGAACGTGTCCAGCCATGAATACATGCCGTTCGCTAATGCCGTTCTGCTGGATCTTTATGGGTATCGACTGGAATTTTCAACCAGCCGCTTTTCAGTGCTGCCCACACTCGCTTTAGCCTGGTCATATGGAGGGATAGCTCTCTAAGCAATGCAGCATCAGTGCTTATACGTCAGAGTTTACTGATTGGACTGACGTCTCACTGACAGATGACTGACAGGAGCTCTCTCTGCAGAAACATCAACATGGAGACGAATGCTTGACTTAATTCATGTTCTGAAACCGGACAGCCATGAAAGCTGCTTGGAAAGATTGAGAACTTGGTTTATAAATTAGTTTAAAGTGGTGACTCATGCTTAACTTTAGTAAAGGTTGATAAATTTAGACAGACAAAGACGCCTTTGACATCAAAATGTGCTCATTGTCCACAGCTTTCCTCTGACTCAGTTGCCACCGAGGAGATGTAGATGAGGCAGCTTTAAAAACACTTTCGGCTGATTGGCTCCTACAGTATGTATCTGTCGGACCACCTAAAAGCTCAGTTTATTCTCTGTTACAAACCTAAACCTGCTGCAAATGAGACTGCTTGTAACCGTAGTAACAATAGTTTGGCCCGTTGCTGCATTTGTGATTGCAAACCTTTGATTAGCTGCCTCTGACCAGTCAAAGCTTTCAAGGTCGGATTAAAAATAGGATCGAAACCGGACATTCGGGAAAAATTACTGATGGAACAAAAAGGTATGCATGAATAAATCTATGAGATCATGCACAGTTAAGATAGTTTAACTTATCTTAACTATCAACTAACGATCAATCTTGGGGCCAGAAACAAGATGTAAACTCAAGCACTGATTAGTACCAACACTACCTCCATGAAATCCTGTCAAACATAGACTGCTGGGTGAGCGTATAAAAGATGGTTTCATATAAAATAATCTCTCTTAGATGTCTATGATGTCAAAGAGAGGGGATAGCCTTGATATGGTCATTTCACCTTCCTGTTTATGAAAGGCAGCCAATCAGAAGTATGTTGGTTTAAAGTGGGAGGAGCTAAAAACTGCTCTTTTCAGACAGAGGATGAGCCGAGCAGATTCTGTCTGAAGGTCGACTAATGTGAGGAAACCACTTTTCACACTGTCACAAGAAATATGATTCCATTTTTTAATGATACTTTATTTTACTGCTCTGAAGAACAGCAAACCATCAATAACACTACAAAGTGATTAGAGTTCAATCTGAATACTCGTTACATCAAACATGAGCAACACTGAAAACACTGATTTAATATATGGCCATGATGCAGGCTGATGCCTCTTGCACTTGTTTTTAGGTAAATCATCATTTATTACTGCTGACAGTAGGCGGGGCTTAAACGCTGCTTCACTGTCATGTTGAGCTGCCAAAGCTTTAAATAACGCAGAGGGGAAAAAAGTGTTTCTTTTTCTTTTTAACCTTAATGATCAATTAACTCTGATCGTAAGTTACAAAAGTATTTACTTAAACACCATTTTCATATCGATCCCATCTTAACATGTTAGAGTTAATAATAACTGAATATGGTTCATGTAAAATTTAATTTTAGGCTCATGAAATCAAAGGTGTGAGTTTCACAAATTGTTTATAAATTCAAAGTGAGAAAATGCAGTTTGCTGACAATAACAGAAGATATTTTCAGTATAACAGTGTCAGGAAAAGCTGAGCCCATTTCTCAGCCTTTAGTAAAGCTCATCTGAACTCATGAGATGATTGCCTGAACAAAATGTGATGGCCTTGTCTTCCAGAATGGGGCAGGTAATGATGTGTGACCAACAGAGGAGGCAGAGAAGGACAATAAGAGTCCACAATGCATCCTGACATTAAAAATACTCCAGAGAGGGTTCAGAATAGAAAAGGCCCACACGGTCTGTGTGAAGGCTGCCTCAAGATACAAAAAAAAAAATCTCTGAGGTCTGGGACGCCCACGTGTGATTGTGTTCAGCACCAGTGAGTCCTTCTCAATGAAGCCTTATGGTGCCTTTGCTGCATTTTCCTTGGTAGCTTAAAGTCCATCTGGTCCAGATACATAAAATGGAGTGCCACACATCCTACAGGTAGACACAGCCGAGCCATAGTCCACATGATTAACCTTGCTTCATTTTCTCCTGAACTTACTGAGGCTACATGCCTTACGATTCTGGCTCCAAAATGAAGGTTTGATCGGGTAACCAGAAGGGGATATGCCCAGCATCTATCGGGAGCCTTCCTTCAGCAGCTGCACTGGTGGGTACCAAACCAGGAGCCCCAGAGTCAGAGGAGGCAAAGACGGCAAAGAGGGAAAAAGATGGAAAAAGATGGGGGGGGGCAAAGACTTCACCTCAGGCACACATTCAGTTTAGGGAGAGAGTGCACAAAGGTTGTAAGGAGCCAATCATTTAGAATCATCATAGCTGTCCACCTTTATACAAACAGGGCTATGAAATGGAAACCAGGCCAGTCTTTGCAGAAAAAGAGGGACGTGGGGAGGATTTCCTTATTTCTACTTTAAATGAATCAACTGTCTTTAAAAAAAGGTAAAACTGCCACACAAGAAGCTTATCAAACTGACCCATGGATAGTCAGCTAATTATGGCCAGTACTGCTCCATTTCCATGAATAATCCTCAATAAACTGGGGTGCCCAGGTGGCTCAGGGGTGGAGCAGGCGACCACACGCATATGCACCCCCGCGGTGTGGGTGGCGCGAGCTCGAGTCCTGGCCTGGTGCCAGTTTGCCCGTGTGTCTTCCCCCGTATCTTTCCCCCATTTTTCTATCTCTCTATACTGCCAATAAAGCTGCTGTGGCCTAAAAAAAAAAAAAATCCTCACTGAAAGGCTCAATTCTAGGATCTCTTTATATTCGTAGAAGAAAGAAGATTTTAGAGAGTTTCATTTAAAAGGAAACTGCCATCCGTTTTAGATTTTAGTCATAAAACCTGTAAAAAGCATGCAGCTCTCCTAAGATGGCAAAACATCTCCATAAAACTCAGTTTTCAATCAATAGAAATGATAGTCATGATAATCACTTGCACTCGAAATGAAATGAAATGCAAAGAAAGCTCTAAAGTTTACACTTTATAATTTGCTGAAACAAAGACTTCAGTCTTAACAATCATGATTGTTAAGACTGAAGTCTAAATAACTTCCGCCTTTCAGCTGTTTGTGTCAGTTATAGATAAGATAAACTTGGTTCTATAAATACAGGTCATTAAACGGTCACATGTTAATCAATGCACTTTTAAATAAGTTTTTCCCTCTCCACCACACTCTGAACCCTCTGCCTCACCTGCGATTTCAGAGTGGGTGAAGACAAATGCAACTGAGTCACAGTCCAGAATTCAGCCGGAAGTGAAAGAAACAGGCAGCAGCTCGCTCCCTCATAAAGAGTCACTGACTAATTCCTCATGTGATTCAAACCCAAATTAGTGACAGAACAGCATGAGGCATCAGTCAGCCATTACTGTTAAGGTGGAATAAAAAGAGCTGCAAGTCATTTGAGGCAAATTGTCTTCATAACAATTTCGCAAAGGCGCGGGGCGTGATTCTGGCAGCTTCCCACATCCACACATCCCAAAGCCGAGGAAACAAACTTCAGGCAATCAAATATGAGCTCAGATTCATTCAATTTTTTTTCTTCTTCGGTAGTCCATTTCCCCTCCAATTATCAACCATTCATTGGCCTCTTCCTGATGGCTGGCTTTGCCCTGTAATGCGACAGGGGAAACCTGGAAATGGTTTGCACCTGGGGCCAGGTTTGATGAAGCTGGGACAGAGATGGTGTTACCACATGTGACCTACCGCACAGCTACATCCTCACTTCCACCCACAGAGCAGTCAGACAAAGATTATGCTTTAGAGGAGAAGAAAAATGACTAAATCGCTGCTCTGACAGCTATGATTGACAGCTGGAAATGACCTGTTAATGAGGCTGAATAGGAAGCGTGTAACTCTTGAACTAACTGGCAACACATCTTAGGTTCGAAACTTTAGCTTTCAGTCTGAATTCACTGCCTTGGCAAATTTAAAGGCGAACAAATGCCTCCAATCAAAGACTTTCTCATCAAAAGTGAAGTGAGAGGAGAGTAGGGCAAATTGAATCCATCCATCCATCCATCCATCCATCCATCCATATTCTGATTGAATTCCACCAAAATAAATAAAATAACAGACTCCACCTAGACTAGCAGCTTTGTGAGGTGACACTGCGACAGAGCAGTGCTTTAAGTGCTAATATACAAAATAACCCATATTATCATGCTGATGCTTAACAGGTTCGGTGTTAACAGTGTTCACCATATCAGTTCAGGACATGACTTAGCCAACAGGTTTATGGACTTCAGATTTAAAGCCTTGACTTGAACATATGAGCTGTCACCATTTTGGATTTTGGAGTCAGACAATGCAAACTAGTTTGGTTTCCAGACTGGAATGATAAAGTGTACGGGTGAAAAAAACAAACCAAAGACTTCTTGGATGGTCTGTTTGTACAATCAGTCATGCAGTTAGCCGTATTATTGTCAGATAATTGCATTAAAATGCTCTAAAAGGAGGTCCAGTTGAGTGTTTGAATTTAGATGAGGTGAAGTCTAGCAGCCAATGTTGTAGCAGACTGTAAACATGTTCAGTTCTGCTGTGAAGCTGCACATTTCAACATGGGAGTCTATGGGTGGGTGGGGACTGACTGATTTTTGAAGGCCAAGTGGCCATTAGAGGAACTGCAGTTCTTGACCCCCCAACTTTTGTTCTCCAGCCTGCTTAGAACATCTTACCTGCCAATTACCTCGGAAACTATGTAAAAGTGTATTCTTTGGAGAATTGGTCTTAATTTAAAGGCAAAGAGTAACAATGTCAAAGTATGATTTTGACATGGGTTCTCCCCTCTTATCGGGCTTGCTACAGTATAGGGTTAGGGGTTAGGGCTAGCTCAAAGACCGAAAAAGTACTCAGAGTATTTCTTTAGTATGTTTATACTTCAGTAGTTTGTGTAGACCGATGTAAATGGATGGACGGATAGTTTGTGTAGGTTTTCACAAATATTGAACTAGAGAATAAATGAATGCTTGAATGAAAATAATTTCTTTCTATGGAGTATTAACCAACAGCTGAGTGATCATTACTCACACATACGGTGAAATACAGCTAACAGGAAAAAAACAAATCATTTTTTTATTTGACAGACTGTCTCATAATACTCAGTATGATAAGCTACATGTTGACTTTTCAGGTTTTTACCGAAGCTCAAACCGACTCCACGTGACAAAACGTGCAGCAGAAATCTACATTCTGACAGAGTGACTGATCACACACTGCTAGTAAGAAGCCACATCCATCTCCTGAAGTCTCCTGGGAAAATTCAAGTTTGTGACAGTCGCAGTCAAACACCGGTTTGGGTTGCCAGGCAACATATTTTGACCAAGTGTGACTGACTCTGCTTTTGTTTGGTCCACAGCAGGAGAGAGAGGCCCACAGACCAGCCTGGTGATTAAAGCCACTCAGCAAACACACACACAGAAGGTGTGGAAAATAATCTTAGCGTTTGTTAAATGTTGAGCCAGTGTCGTGACAGGAAGGCGAAACAGATCATTTTGAAAAGTCTTACTCCATAATTTACTAAAAAAAAATAAAATCCAATGCTGGCTGGTACCCTTGGTTACCTCACGCTGGTGCAAATTAAGGACAACTACCATGTTTGTGGTGTTCTGAGCTGTTATTTACAAAATCAACACGTAGTGTTGAAAAATTAAATTCATATACATCTGCAATTTCCACATTTATTCAGGTTTTTTTACTTGTTTTGAATGTCGATGAAAGCAAATGGCCCCGTCACTGAGGCTGGAAGGAACTTTGTTCCTGCTTGGAGGGAATTGTTGGGTTTACCTCAACAGTAAAGCACCCAGAGAAACTTTTTATTGTGATGGGTGCACTGATCTGCTTCACAGCCTGCTGTTCACAGTCAGGATTCCAGCAATTCATTAAGACTTGGACAGTTTTATTATCGCTATAATGTAAAAGTATATTTCAAAGTGTTCATGTTAGTCTCAATCAATCTGCCTTTCACCGCACTACTAAAAACATTAAATAATGATTGTCAGTGCTGAATGATGAAAGGCATGATTTCAATCATTAAAATGTCAAAACTTCTAAAAAATAAATGATTCTGACTCATTCTTCATTCAATTCTCCAGGATCAATCACTTCAGAATTCTACTGGAAAACAGATTCACAGAGAAATGAACTGACACCTTCACAGAAAACAATACAAGGAGCCCTGAATGCTCCACATAACGCTGACCAATCAGCTTCAAAATATACTACATGGACTCACACTAACCCATCAGAAAACACCTGGCTGGATGTAGAACATCCAGCTTGAAATAAGACGTTAGTCTCAGTTCCAGTCAGACAAACAACATCTTTGTTTGGAATCATTAACAGCAGCATCAGCTCTGACAGCCTGCTGGAAATTCCACCAAATCACAAACATTCCTCTTTGCCCCGTTCAAATTATTCTCATTAGGCACAGCCAAGAAACCACACATGGCTTCAAACATCTGCGACATGTTTTTCATAATAATACCATGATCAAGAAGTAAATTGTCGAGTAATTTTCTATTTAATTTTTTTGCACTGTATCTAAAACTCAAATCATCCATCCAACTAAACCCTAACAAAGCAAATACCTAGATCTTCCTCTGGCATCCTCAGACCCAATCAACATCCCTCCTTCTAAAAATTCATCTCCAAAATATACTGAAAAATATCACAGTCTCTCAAATACGTGTACGTCCCTCCTGATTTGGACTCTGATTAACACAATCATCAATTTCATGATGAGAAATGCTAACGTACAACTCAGACAATTCACAGAACTCACCTCAGTTAGCAAAAATGTTCAAAGGAGGGTTAACATCAGCAAAACCTTCACATTACACACAAAAGACACCAAATAACTTTATTCACACCACTTGGCTTTGCACAGCAGTTAGTTTTGGAAAGGCATCACTCTCCCTCACACCCCACTGTCTCCCTCCCTCTACAGTCTCAGAGACATATCAACAGTCCATCTGGGAGGCAGAGTTCTTATCGGCGATAAAAAGAGCTTCCAGGGAGCTCTTTTTTATGGTAGGAGTTTGAGAACATTTTTGGTTGCATCTAGGATGATGACTGTATATATAATGTATATATATGTATATACATTTGTTTCCATCCAGTCATCATGGGCATGAATGTCAGGGTAATTTGGGGCTTTTAATGATTTCTTCAAACTGTTCTTTTTCCAGGGTGGAATGATTGTACAGCATACATCTTCAATGACCTTAAAAACAAGGACTGAGTGCACAAGTTTGAATTCATTTTGGATTTTCTCTAATCTACACGGGGTCAAAAGTATACATACACCCCACTAATATTTGGTTACATGTCCCTTAGCGATTTGCACCTCGATCAGACACTTTTAGTAGCCATCAACAAGCGTTTTGTATGATTCTGGCTCAATATTTGAGCACTATTATTGGCAGAATTGCCAGTTACTTTAAATTGGTTGGTTTACCAGTATAGACCAATCAGGCTGAGGTTTTGGGGAGACCATTCCAGTTTGATGGTCAGACGAGACAAAGATTGAGCAGTTTGGTCACAATGAAGAGATCCGTTTGGAGGAGTAAAGGTGAGGTTTTCAAACCTAAGAACACTGCACCAGCTGTCAAGCATGGTGGTGGGAGCATCATGCTCTGGGGCTGTTTTGCTGCCAGTGGCACTGGTACATTGTGCAAATTGGATGGAATAATGAAGAAGGAGGACTACCTCCAAATTCTTCAATGTTCCTCAGACAGCAGCTCCTCAGACGGTTGAAACATGGACACAGTTGGTGTTCCAACAGGACAAGGATCCAAATCACACATCAAAACTGGTTTTGGAATGGATAAAATGTGCCAACATCAAGCTGCTGGAATGGGCTTCCCAAAGCTCCGTCCTTAACCCAGTTGAAAATTTGTAGACTAAAAACCTGAAAAATCAGGTTTGTGCCACCCAGTTTAAATGAAGCTATGCCATTCTGCCAAAAAGAGTGGTCAAATATCCAGTCAGAAGTATTCCATAAGCTCGCTGATGGCCACCGAATGCAACGAGTTGCAACTTGCTAAAAGACATTTAACCAAATATTCGTTGGCATGTATGTATACTAAGAAATATGTGACTGATAATATTTCTTAGTACACAAAGAAATCATTAAAAGGCCAAACCTACCATGACATTCATGCCCATGATGAGTGCATGTGAACTTTTGACCACGGCTGCATGCATTAACAAAGGAAAACAAACTTGAAGCATAAAACTATGGATTGGCTTGTGTTTGCTGGCTTGTAAGAGCAGTAAAGCCAGAGGTGTAGATGGCTGGACTGATTCCAGTGTTAAACTTAAAATCATAGCTGATATGTTTTCAGAAAACAAGGATGACACAGAGTAACTGAATAGTGTAAAGCTGTAGCCGCTGATGTATAACACGGAATAAAATTCACTGAAGCAAATTCCTGTTGATCCGTTTATATTGTAGGACTGTGGAACGTTGCTGTGTGTTGGAGAGGAGTCTCCAGCCTGGGGATTAATGTCTGTGGAGGCTTTTTAAGGTCTGAGAAAAGCACAATACTGAGTGCATATATAGCCAAAGGGATTCCCACACAGCATTCAGCGAGCTCAGAGAAACTGTCAGAGTCACTGAGAAGATTAATAAAGAGAGACATAAATAGAAAGACAGGCAGACAGAGTAAAGAGAAAAAAGCCAGCGGTCACAAGTCAGATATCGAGGACAATGAACAAATAGAGGTGATGGAGGAGAAGCAGGACTGCAGACTTTGTCCACATCTCACCTTAGTGTGACTGACCCACATGAATCCATCATTCTGTGTCATTTCATTGGCCAAGTCCAGAAAGGCCTTCAGACTTCACTTCAGGCAAGAAAAGAATCAGGGTCAAACTTGCCCATTTTACTCATGCAGGCCCAGCTGAAACATTCAGTAATCTGGAGCTTGTACAGAAACGTTATCATGTATTTGATTTCTTCAGACAACTCTGACTGCAGCAATTCTTATGTTGATTTTCTCATCATTGTTCAAATTGTGGGCAAAACTAATCTCCTGACGAGCTAGTTTAATTAGTGTGTATAGTAAGAAATTGTGTGCTCCACATTAACAGCACCTTACCTCAACGTAAACCAAAACCTCGTGGTCACAAGCAAAGTTAGAATGTCATAAAATATTGGCTGATTATATTCTTTTGCCAGAAATGATTGTTATAGTGAACGTGAGGTGGAACGGTTCTGACAGACGCCTACATTTGTGACAACATGTTATCAGAGTGTGACGCAATGATGAAGTCGTGTGTTCTTGTAAATGCTGATGCCAAACGGCTCTTTTGAAGACCTGATCTGAGGGGAATAGCTGAAATTTGGAAAGCTGCAAACAAGACATTTTAGAGACATGATGCATAATCATTAGAGGCATGCAGCGTGCACAAACAAAGCTTTGCCACAGTAATCAATGAAAGCTGCTACACCACCTACAGAGAGCACACATCCCTGCTGCTACACCACACTGCCAAAGTGTGAACTTCTTATTTCTCTGACAGAGAAACTCGAGGGGGCTGACACTTTAGAAAAGACAAATATGCACAATATAATGAAACAAATGTGCATTTCTTAAGCTGGTATTTTTCCATCCTTGTTGGCTCTGCTTCAAGAAGAAGCCAAATGAACTCTGTCATTTTGAGGCCACATATTGAAGTTGTTAGTGTACTGAGTTGTATTATATAGTGAGTCATCAGCATGGGACTGAAGATTTAAATCCATTCTTTGTGCTACAGGTGGACAAAGAGGACACAGATCCCCTCAGTCCTTTCAGTGACAGCAAGGCCTCCAAATCCTCTCAGCTCTCTCAGATCTCCACCAGCGTGCCGACAGTTGGTCTGAGGTGTTGGTGTTTATTTCCCGTGTCTGGTTTTCTCCAGACGTGGCGCTGCGCAGTGTGGACGAGCATCTCCGCTTTGATCTTGTTTGTCAGAAGGACATTGTTCCAGAAGTCTTGTGGTTTGTTCAGATGCAGCTTTGCAAACCTAAACTGTGCTCGCAGCCCTTTCAAACAAGCCATGCTTGATCAGTCTGTTTCTAATTGTGCTGTCATGAAAGTCAACACTTTACATGCTAACTGAGGCCTGCAGAGTCTGAGATGGAGCTCTTGGGTTTTTTGCAGTTTCTGCTCTCTGACCATTGCATGATCTGAGCTGCAGGTGAATCTGCTGGGATGTCCACTCCTGGGAAGATTGTGGCTTTGTGTTAACACACACCTGAACACACACCAGACATGCAAACTGCTGAAACTTCTGCTTTTATAGAGGTGCTCACACTGGCCAATGACCAGTTAATCGAGTTCATCTGATTAGCAGCACCTGGCTGCTACTTTTCCTCTTAATTCCTCTGGAGGCCGTGAGGGTTTACTGCAGAGAGTCCTGTACAAGCTTTGTTTTGACCGTATGTTCAAATCTTCACATTCAGTGGATTGCTAGCAAAAAGTTGTCTGGTGTTGCATTAAAGACATTAATATTTCCTTCTCATCCCTTCTACACCATGAAGCCAAATTCAGATTTATTACAATTAAAGTTAATTGTGTGAAACAGTCACTTTGGTTTTGTCTGGTTCACTCTGCGCTGGGTTTGCTGCGCTCGTGTTCCAAACACACCAACATGTTCTCAAACTCATCTGCAACAGCACATTTTCATTTTATAATGATGTTGTAAAATAAATGCATAAAAAAAGAGAAAAATGCATTTCTCAAACACCTTTGACTGCACTGCAATTCAAACTTTCACATGCATATCTCCAGACGTGTCAGTGTGAGTCGCTGCTCAGGATTGTCACTGTGCAGGATTTTGCCTGCTGTAATCGGGACACCTGCGGTAAAACACGCAGACCCTCTCAGAAAGAGGGACTGTATGAAAAAATACGTTTATTATCAAGATGTGGCTCTTAGCCCCGAATTGCCAAGAAGCATCAAATTTAATCTACTTAATGCAACTTTAAGTATGCTGCTCAGCTCTTTGTTCTTTTCAAAATGTTTCACACAAATCCAGCGAAATGTTCGTGTCCTCTCTGTTGCTTGGTTACCTGACTTTTTTAGTGTGTGTGTAAAATAAGGATGCCTCTAAGAAGAAGCTCTGTCTGTGTGTGTGTGTGTGTGTGTGTGTGTGTGTGTGTGTGTGTGTGTGTGTGTGTGTGTGTGTGTGTTTATTTAATAGCTCAGCTCAGATGTATGTTCAACGTTTCTCTAAGTGGAATTAAACTGATTAAAGTGTTAAATTATCTGTGGCAGGAATATTATATAATTCCTGAAGCTGTCACAGCCACAGTCAGAATAATTGGCTTTATCCAAAAACACACAGATGTGACATGCCTGAACATAATACTGTCTGCCATTAGCAATTCTAACAATACTATTATTTTATGATTAAAGAATGCCATCAACTTTTTGAATCCCCTGTAACCACCTGACAGCTTTCATCATTCATTCAGAACACTCTGACAGATCCAGCCTCAGATGTTCGTGGAGATCCTTTTTTTTGGCCTTTGGAGCCTCTAATTTCAGGTACAGACATTTTAATGTGGCAGACAACAAAAGGCAAATCTGTGATCACTGAAAACTTCTAAATGTTCTAAAACAGAAATCAGGGGTTCTCAAACCAGAGGCTCAGAAAAGCAAGATAAAAATATGGAGAGAAATTAAGCTGAATGAGCATGACTTAAAAAAAATGTTATCATGCTGACCTTTGTACTAAAATGTATGCTAAAATAACACCCAGATCATTTTTTATTGTTACTGAGTTATAAAAACTTTTGGGTGTGGGCTGTAGCCCTTCAACTTCTGAACTCTGTGATGCACTGATCCAAAAAACACAAACAGCAACACCAATGTGAAAAACAAGCAGCTGGCAGCATGCGGTCTCTATTTTTTTCCTGTGGAGCCGACAGGAGAGCAGTTCAGAGCTGATTAAACACTCCAACTCCACGTGTAAGAGCTCGGCCTGTTCTCATCTGCAGGGTTTCTGCCCTTTCGTCTGAGTTTCTGGTGCCTCACAGATGCGCACAAGCAGTAGTGAGACAGGTGACTGCCTCACATGTAAACACGCTGCACAAACTAAAAGGTAGAGTGTTGTAAATGGGCTTATTTTAACCTAAAGAACAGTCTTAAATACTTTTCCTAATCTAACCAGTGACTGAAAGCAAAGATGCTGAGAGACGATTGTCTCTCAGCATCAAATCTAATCACGTCCATCACATCATGACACCAATTCCAAGGTTGTGCGTATCTCTGGAACTCCAGGGGGAGTGTGCGTACTTGACGCCCTGGGATGAGAATGTGTTGGAAAGGTGCAGATTGTCTTTATACAGCTGAACTCCTCCCATTAAAATTCCCCGTTGTACTGAAAAAAAAAACACCAGCTTAGAACCAGTTTAGAACAATATCTGCAGATGTGTGCACTGGACTAGAGACAGAAAATAATCTGCAGGCCACCTGCACCTTTCACTGTGCATGGTTTGGGCAGGACCGGCAAGACAGCAGAGCTTCTCCGTGAGCCAGATTTCTCCGGACACCCCCGGCTGCAGCTCCCCTCCCACTCAGCCACCGTCGAGCTGACAGAGTCACCAAAATACCAAAGAGACGCAGGCGAGCAACAAACCTGTGCATGCCAGATCAAAATGCTGCTCTGCTGGATCGGAGCCTGATGGTAAGCTGGCAAACAGCTGTGTTCATCTCGAGCTTTCATGTTTGATTATTAATAAACCAAGAGAGGCAGCTTTTTCTACACAGGCACACAGAACAGAGGATGTTGATATAAAAAGGAAGCGATACACAGTGTGTGTGTGTCACTATGTCAGTGTGCGTGTGTTTCCGTCAGTGTGCACATGTATGTGCATGTGTGTGTGTGTGTGTGTGTGTGTGAGCAGATTCATTAGTTTGCATCCTTACGTTATAAAGCACACTCTGACCCCACTGATGGACTTTCTAATGCTTTATTCCTTAATAATAATCCCTGCCTGCTCATTTGTATGGATGCAGGTTTATAAATGCGTGAACATATTTTCAGGTCCTGTTTTATGTTTTACTAACATAACTGATATTCTGTCTCCTGAGATTTTATCTTTTGTGTAAACAGCAGATTGCTGCATTATGCCCTCATTTCATGTTTATGCAAATATGTTTTTGGTCCCAGTTTGCTGACCTCTGATCCTCACAAACCTGTTTGAGAGTCACACAGTAGCTCACTGCAGCTCACTAATGATAGCATTACAATGATGTATTCAAGACTGCTTTTGATGTATGATGCACAAAATAATAATAATAAAAATAACACCTGGAGGTAATTTTTGTGCTGCTTGCTTAAGGTTTTTGATCAGTGACACTGAGCTATTGCAGTGCTCGTGGAAAAGGTCTGGCACAGTAACTTAAAACTGCTCAGTATTAAAAATCAAAAGAAGGAAAACAGAGGTCACGCGTGCCGAGCTGCTTTAGAGGATCATGTTTAACTTGAAGGTGGCTGATCTGAGATCTGAGCATGCTTTGAGACCACAAGAGCTCAGGTTCTCTCTGAAGGACACTCCAGAAGATTCTTACAAGGTGGTCCTCCAGCTGAAGGACAGCTGCCCTCATTACTATGCAGCCCTTCAGCCAATGTTAAATCAAGCTGAACAATTAGAATTAATTGGAGGTCAAACCAGCCTGTTCTTTCACACACAGGAGAGGTTATTTGCCTTTCAAATTTCACTTTTAAAAATTGGTACATTGAGCACAAAGTGTTTTCAGAAAAAGAGTGAATATAAATATAAGTCAAATATAAAGAAATCATAAAATCACAAATCAGACAATCTTATCTTATACCATCCTCAGGCTGCCTCCCACACACTGAAACAAAAAAACAAAAGTGAGATTTATGAAGTGCATTTATGTTGTGAAGCTAGTTTCCTGTCCAAGTTCAAATCAGTGTGATCGTACTTCGTTTTGATCCATCAAAAAACAATCACAACATCAATGTTACAGCTCATCAATTTATCCTGTGATATCGTCACAGTCGTCCAAAAGTTGGAGCCAAAGAACGAGGAAAGAAGAAGCTCTGCAGAGCTCTGATGGCTGATCGGACAGGTGCTGCAGGTGTAATGGTAGAAAGCAGCTGAGGTCCTCTGACCAGGTGATTTTAAGCCGATACGGGCTCTTCATCACCTGAACACAAAGTGCTGTGATTGAGGTCTGTTCCTGGATTTTGATTTTATGTTAAACTGCGTGCTTAATTTAAGGACAGCTGGCCTCACACAGAACTACATGTGTGGGAACATCCAAAATCAAAATCACATTCATGACACGTGCGCAGGACAATTTTGGTATTACCAAATCCACGGGCTCATGCTCACTGCCTGGAATCTCCATACTATCCACACACACACATTTCTCTCTATTAGGAAACACATTTAGCAGGAGTTGGGGTGGAGAGAGAGGTGGAGATGTACGAGAGAAGCCTGCAAGGCTTCAAGGCAAGAAAGCAGGAGGAAGCCGACTGAAGAATATAAAGAAAAAAAAGGAGAAAGGTTCAGACACCAAACTGATGTGAAGAAAAGACCAAGAGAGTGCAAAATAAAGAAGGAAAGAGGTGGAGCGTTCGGTCGGCCCGAGATGAGATGAGAAAATCCAGGATTTCCAGCATTGTTGGACAGGGACAACATCCAGCAATGACAGAGTCATGTTTAATCAAAGATCAGATAATGTCTGTTGGGATGTGTTTAAATTTAAAAGTTTTGGAAAACTGTAAACAGGAAAAGGAAATCATCATCATTAATAGTATTAGTAGTGGCAGTAGTAGTAGGAGCAGTATTCAGCTTAAAGATGTTCTGTTACAGTCAGACCGTCATAATTCATTTGTACTTATGGTCTGAGGTACTTCTAAAATTGGTCATAAAATACAAACAAATTCAAGTTTCGAGTGAAACACTCATACACACAATTTGTGCACAGATTTGTGGCACACACAGTTAATGAATGAGGGTCACTGCACCTTAAACACTAAAGGTTTAGGGGGGACGGTGTGAGCGAGCATGAGGACTGCCAGTTGAGGCTCGGGGTACAACTGTCCCCTCAATTTTAACAACACCTTCTACACCTCATGCATTCAGAAACATAAATACATACGCTTATCTAATCAGCGGGGGGGATGCGGGAGGATCATCCTACACCCCAATTCCCTACAACTTGCCCAAGATGAGGGTCGGGTGGGGCTTCGTGGGCCTGGCTGGCAGTGTCCTGGGGTCGCTGCTGACCCTGGGGGTATGTCTGCTCGCCCCCGCTTCAGAGGGTGGGTGGATGTGGATGAATGTGTGTCTTTGTGCATTTGTCAGCCTTTATCTTTGTCTGTGGGTGTATATGGGTGGGTGAATGCATGCGCGCGTGTGTGTGTGTGTGTGTGTGTGTATGGCTGGACCTGGGTCTGGACCTTGTTGTGCCTTGTGTCCCTGTTGCTCCTCGCTGGTCACTCCTGTGCCACCTGCCCCTCCGCCCCACGGGGTTGTGGGAGGTTGTTTGTGGGGGGTCCTGCTGCTGGCCTGCGCAGGGGGCAGGCGTCTTATGGGGGGGGTCCCATTGCCTCAGGTTCTCTGGGATCCTCGCCCCTCAGGTGGCGGTCAGGGCTTCATCTGGTACCTCCCTCTCCCGTCTGCTGGGGTGGGCGTGCGGTTATCGCTGGAGTGTGTAGCCGTGGGTCTTCAGTGCTCTTGATGGGTTGCGGACAGCCCGGGTGTCCTGGATCTTTCTCTATCTGTCTCTGGCTTCTGGTGGGCGGAGCTGCGGCTTTCCACCCTCATTAGTAAGTACATTTCATGACATGGACACAGACACTCACACTTACTTATGCAGGCACGGCATAGCAGGGTTGTTGGTTTATGCAGCCATGCTTTGTTTCTGTTTTGCTTTTTCCTTATAAATTTATTTTTCCTGGTATTGTTTGTTTTTTTGTATATTGTTTTCTCTTTTTTACAAGTGCAGCAGTTGATGAACCATTGTGGTTTATTTGCTATCCCCTTTTCCTATTTTCTCCCCTTTCTCTATTTTTTCCTCTTCTCTCTCAGCCTGTCAACTCTGGCATTACAAGGACACGTGTACAGTATGTATGGGAAAAATAACACAAATAAATAAATAAAATAAAAGGGCAAACATTAACAAGAGTAAATACGTCACGACAGTGCACTCAGATCGCAATTCTGGTTGCAAAATCTGGCAGACATGACAGGATTTTAAAAAAATAAAATAAAATAAATAAATAAATGAGGATCATTGTTTCTGGATTTTAACATTAATATTCAAAACACTGAAGTAAGCAGAAGTCGTATCTCGCATCATAGCCCCTGCAGTATCTTTAAACCACATGACATGGTGGTACAGAAAGAACAGATGCAAGCATGTCAGAGTGTGAATCAAGATTCAAATGAAAGCTAAGGAGAGATTACAGGCGTTTAATGGGCTATTTTTATTTAACAGGAATCTAACAAAAGTATTATTTTCACTGTAGAGTGAGGATGGATAGCAGATTCCACAAGCAGCAAGTGCATGTTTCAATCCAAAGGGCACCATTAGCCGTCGAGTGGCCGGAGAAATGATGCAGTCAGCACTTTGATCTGATAAGAGAGGATGTGGTTTGAACCCATCTTCAGTTTCACCTTAGTTCATGTAATAAAGGAGCAGCTATCCTGTTTCTGAATGGGATGTCTGGAGGAAACGCTACACCTGTGATCACAAGTGCTTCTCTTCACTCCATAGCCTTGTAGCAGACTCACTGTTTTGTGAGAATGCTGCTGCAGGAATGTGGCTGCATCAACTTTATGGAGATGCAGTTTTCCAACAGGACTTGGCACCTGCACACAGTGCCAAAGCTACCAGTACCTGCTTTAAGGACCACGGTATCCCTGTTCTTCATTGGCCAGCAAACTGGCCTGACCTTTAACCCCATAGAAAATCTATGGGCTACTGTGAAGAGGAAGATGCGATACGCCAGACCCAACAATTCAGAAGAGCTGAAGGCCACAATCAGAGCAACCTGGGCTCTCAGAACACCTGAGCAGTGACTGATCGACTCCATGCCACGCCGCATTGCTGCAGTGATCCAGGCAAAAGGAGCAACAACTAAGTACTGAGTGCAGTACTTGCTCATACTTTTCATGCTCATACTTTTCATTTGGCCAACATTTC
>JASGAU010394236.1:15000-45026 GCA_030220045.1 Australoheros facetus | reverse complement strand
ACAAAAACAAGACTGGTTAATGTCCAGACCAACTGTGTCAGACATGCACCCCTGTTAGGTGAATTTGGAAAAAAGTTCAGAGCTGCAGTGCATGTATGAAAATGGCACTTGGAACCTAAATTCAGCAGGCCAGTATCATTAAAGAAAATAAATCTGCATCTTTTTCCTTGTTGTTGCTACTGTAGTTTGCAATCACATGGAAAATATGGACGACGTCTTCGAGGTTGTCAAGTTGAGCTTTATTTGCAGACACTACTTGCTTTGTAAGGCTGCATACACCAGACTAACAATAGTATAAATTAAAAAAAAAAAAGCTTTTCCCACATCTAACACCTCCCAGTAATCCTTATTTAGAGATGTGTTTACACTTTAACCCATATGTCTCAGCATGCATTTGTGAGGTTACCTAAGGCCCTCTAGAGGGATACAGCTCAAATAAAGAATGCATGACGGTAAGTGATCCGCTGGCACGTCACTTGCAGAGCTCAGCTTTGCTAGAATGTGGTATTCAGCCTCTAAGACCCCAACAAATGAATTTATTTTTAGACAATCCCTCTTCTTATTCTTCTTAATGGTGATTAGCGGGTGACGACACATCTATTAATTTCATCATCTTGGGATACAGAGCTGTATTGGAAAAACGCCACATTAGGTGGACACACAGGCTCAACACAATCAGTGTGGGTGTGCTTTTTTTATTGGTGCCACTTTTCCTCTAAATTAAAAGTTTTCTTCACTCATATTGACCCGTGGTGTCAAATGGTCCTATGTCTCAACTGGTTCTAATTCTGCACATCAAACACTGTGTGTATGGACTTTGCTTAAAGCTGTATGGAGTATTGATGGTTTCTATGCATGGCAATGGTCCAGCCGTGTTCCTGTTGTGGCTCTGGGTTTGTTCATCAGTGTTTCCTGAACATCAGGAAGAACATCATGTTATAATTTTTTTTTTTTTGCCTTCTGCCAATGAGGCTGTGGGATTGTTCCATTTATTTAATTATTTAATTATTATTTTTAAATTAATTGACTTATTTTCCCCATTAATGTCATTTTTTTGTTGTTGTTTTTTAGCAGGATTACTCAAAACATTATAGACCAATTTGTCCCAATTTAACATGATTACCTGCAGTCATTTTTTTCCCCATTATGACATAGGGCAAAATTGGACATTTTGCATCATATTTTCATGACAGATAATGGAAATGGAAAGGCTAAAATTTGGAGTCATTGTCTTTATTTTATTAAGAAAATATCATAAGCTAACGTGAATACAGAGATCCTTCTCGATCTAGGGATTGGATTTATGCATTTTCCATCTTTGTCAATATTCTTGTTGTCCTTCTTATTATTGCTGTTGCTAATAAGTGATTATAGTGACATTTTTTATTTTGCACTTTTCAGGCAGTTTTTTTCCTTTTCAAATAAGAATTAATAGAGGTAGGCTTCAGTCTCAACGTGCCTCACACAAATCAGGTTTTAGTGTTTTGTCGGTTTCATCACAGGATTTAATTAATGAGCTGGAATTTAGGTGTTATTGCAGTTCAGGTGCAATTAAGTATGTTGAATTCCACAAATTTCTACAAATGTTTAGACTGCTGAACCCTTTGAAGTCCCTGCAGGATTGACAAGAAGCTTTTCTGCTCTCCCTGTGATCCGAGGATAAGTGGGATGGATGCCTTGGAACCATTTCCCTTGTTTAAATCTGTAACTGGATTAGAGGTACCCTCTGGAGAAAGGTGCTATAATAATACAACATTACTGCACAACAAACCCTGCCTGCATTGCTCTCAAAAACTCTGCAAACTGATGCTTTGGGTGACAGAACTGTAAGATCTCCCAGATGTGTTGGAACAACAAAAAAACAACAGCAGCAATATGGATCACTGCTGGACACCTGTGGCTGTTTTGACACAGGTATTCAATGCCGTGCTCTCCTGCTTACTCTCATGCTTACACTATTACCATTCATAGCCTACCCCCAAGGAAGGAAGAGGATACAGGGAAAATGTGGTTTTGCAAGAGAGAATGAAAAAGTCAGACAGTAGTAACTCCTCAGTGAACTGAGGAAACAGCCAGAGTCCTTTGGGTCTTCCCTGACAGCTGCAGCAATCTGAGAATGCGAGGCTCACCTCTGAAGCAAGAGGGAGAGTGCAAGAGCAAACACAGCCATTGGACAAAGTGGGGTTAAGAGCCTCCTGCCATGTCCCATTATGTGTTTCATTTACAGCAGAGACACTGAACACACAGGGACAAATTATCAATCAAGCAGTGATCCAAACTCAACTGCTTTCAGTCTCCACACACATTTGCACACGAGGACAGACACGTACACAGTTTTACAAAATGGCCCTGACCATCACATGTACAATATACCGTTCCTGCCCGTGCACAAAGAAAATCCCCGAGCTATCAAAGACAATTAATGTAGTCATTTATCTATCTCTAACACTGTCTGGTTAACAACAGAGTAAACGTGGGAGGATGGAGAGCAGAGTGTAGGTACATTGATGAGAAAGGTCTAACGAACTCTGCACTAATGAGTGAACATGTTCTTCGGCAACTCTAAATGACAAGAGTGTTGTGGAAAATGCAGTCCTGAGGCTGAAACACACTCTTTGCAGGGAGTGCTCACACCTACTCTTCACTTATAGCCCCTGCCTTGGATAGTGTTTAAAGTGTGTGTTTTGAATACAAAGGATAACACAATATTTTATAATCAAGATAGACAAAAATATATATAAAATATATATATAAATAATAAACATTAATATTTCAAATTCTCTATTAAAGTTGAACAACTATACATTCCCTGGATACTTCATTAGTTATACCTTGCTGGTACCAGGCTGGACCCCCCTTTTGCCTTCAGAACTGCCTTAATTCTTCAGGGCACAGATCGAACAAAGTGCAGGAAACATTCCCCTCAGACTTTGTTCCACATTGACTGAAATTGAGACTCATAGACCAGGCAACGTTTTTCCACTCTTCATGCCCCTGTCTAAATTGTACCCTTAGTTTCCTGTTCTTAATTGACAGAAGTGACAGCCGGTGTGCTCTTCTGCTGCTACAGCCCATCTGCGTCAAGGTTTTACATGTTTTGTTCTTCTGTACCATGGTTGCAACAAGTGG
This sequence comes from Australoheros facetus, assembly GCA_030220045.1. NCBI lineage: Eukaryota > Metazoa > Chordata > Actinopteri > Cichliformes > Cichlidae > Australoheros > Australoheros facetus. The sequence continues at coordinate 41,897 of JASGAU010394236.1, read as the reverse complement.
TTAGTAGTTACCGTTGCCTGCCTACCAGCTCAAAGCAGTATAGCCATTCTCTTTGATCTCTGATATCCACAAAGCATTTTTGGCCAGAGAACACTGGGTATCTTCTCATTTTTGGACCATTCTCTATAAACCTTAGAGTTGAACTTGTGGGAAAATCCTAGTAGATGAGCAGTTTTTGAAATACTCAGACCAACCAATCTGGCACCAAAACCCGTGCTATGTTCAAAGTCACTTAAATCACCTTTTTTTCCCTCCATTCCAATGCTCAGTTTGAACTTGCAGGTTGTCTTGATCATATTTACATGCCTAAATGCATTGGGTTGCTGCCATGTGACTGGCTGATTAGAGTTTTGCATTAATGAACACTTGAACAGGTGTAGGTAATGAAGTGGCTGGTGAGTGCACATACACATTAGATTTGATTGTTGACTCAGAGCCTTTTTAGCACTTGTAAACTTGTACATTTGATGTGTTATGAGGATACATGTGCATGTTTTAACCCTCTGAGGTCTAAGTCATTTTAGGTGATAGTCCTAACCCTACCCCTATATTTTGAAGGCCAAAATGTACTTTTTTGTTATACAAATTAGATAGATTATTTTCTTTGTTCTCTGATGGCCAACAATTTAATAAAAATACAAATGACATATTCTGATTTCCTACAGTTAGAATTAGGGCTAGGGTTAGGCTTGGGGTCATCACAGATGACAATTTAGACCTCAGAGGGTTAATTCTTTGAGGTTTAATGAAGGGACCCAAGCGCAGGTCCTCTGCTGTTGTTGTGATTTGATTTTGGCGGTTGGTGGAGCAGATGGGAGGGATGTCTGGAGGTTGGAGTGCCTTTGGTGCTCCCTCCCTCAAGTGGGTGGGTGTGTGTACGCAAAGTGCTCTCCAGTCTGTCTTTAGGAAGATAGACAGCTGGTCAAACAGGCTTACGAGAGCAGTGGGCAGTCTGGTCTCTGACTTAAGCCCATTAGTCTTTACTCCTCATTGGTCAACAGCCTCAAGTTAAAAACTGTTTTGTAATGTATTGATGCGTGAATATTGTGGACCAGTGAGGATATGTTCTCTGTTAGCCAAACAGTGGCAAAAATTATTAAGAAAGCATTATTGGTTCATGTTCTACACTGTGCCAAAGGTTGTGTGTGCGTTGTTGTGATTGAGTGTGATGGGGTGTACTGTGAGGGTAGGGCCCCCCTACTCTGCCCCTCCATGTATGCAGTTATGTGGTTGTGTTGTGCAGCACGTAGGCTTGTGGAATGCCTGACCGTTCTGCTGCTTCCCTCGTGGCGGGTGGCCTCGGCGGTTGGAGCCAGCAGAATGGGTACCAGGAGGGCGCAGGGGCGACACAGGGATCAGTGTAATGTGCTCTTGAGTTGGTGTTTTTGTGTCTGTGTCAGTGATACAGAAAGATCAAGATTTAATTTCATGGGCAAACCTGCCTTTTTTTTTCTTTTTTTTTTGCCTTTGAGACATTCCTTCTGGCACTTTTCATCCAGCCAAACAGACAAAGTTAGCTCGGCATCAGGATGTCATTTATTAGCTAATGTAATACAACACCAGCCATGACCGTGTCTGTTACCCTGCATTGGACAGAGAAAACAGAAAACAACATTGTATTACACAAGAAGCACAAAGAACAAAGGAGAATATTGACTTACACACAAAGGTCTGACTTTTGTTTTTTTTTTTTGTTTTTTTAATTCCAAGAAACCTGCCTATTCATTGTGACATGATGTACCCCGGCTGGTGAAATGATTTACTTATATTGCTGTCTCCTTTGGCATCTGTATCACTTCTCTTTATATATAAGCCAGCAGCTGCTGGTCAACCAGAGAGTGCTATTTTATTTGAACATTGGCCCTACTGTGGGCACCAGGAATGCCTCAGAGTTATTTGAGAGCAGACATATAATTATACCATTAGACTGACAGTGATGCTCGCTGTGAAATACTAGTGTTTTATTTTGCTTGCGCTAATCAAAGCTGATCTCAATTTCTGTTTTAGGGGGGTTACAAATGGTTGTGACATCCAGATCGTGCTCTCCTCCCTTTCCATCCTCTTTTTCAGTCTCTGTGTGAAACCAACTCGTGCAGGCTTCTGGTCAAAGCACACATGTGCTTGACGTCACACGGGCTGCTTGTGGGCTGACGTAGGTGTTCAGACTCGAGCCATATCAGAGGGGCGAATGGGCCCCAGTCAGCGTTGCTGCCTGGTAGCACAGTCTACAATGGCTCCTGTTCAGACCTCACGTCCCATTCCCCATAACCACAAATGATGCTTATGTGTGTGTGTCTGTGTGTGCGTGCGTGTCTGTGCTAGCTTCGGCTATCTAATGCCAGACATATCTGATGCAACAGCGGATCAAGGGATCACTATGTCATTTCTGAGAATAGTCCGTATCCATTCACTCCGGGAGAGAAAAGTGTGGGTTGACAGAGCCAGATGTTACTAGATTAACAGCTGTCCACGGCCTCTATTGTCTGCCACATCATGTCCGGCTGTAAGAAGACAGAAGAATAAGAAAAGAAAGGAACTGTAAACTGGACAGATGGACAAGTTATCCCATCATTTCAGCTTATTCTGTACAAAAATATTTAGGACATTATTTCCTTTCTTCTCTCACCTCAACTTTATTTGAAATTATCAGGTGGAGCTATACTGAGAAGACAGTTGAACTGTCTTTAACCTGCCAGCACCCTAGTACAAAGTCTGTGTAATGTCCAATTATACCTATGTGTGAATAGTGGACATAACTGTCTGGAGAATTGAGAACTGACCCAGTGGCCATTATGTGTGTTGGGTCCTGCACCCTGTACCTGGGCAGAACCTTCACTTAAACCAAGCAGAGTTTTTGTACTCTATCTTATATAATAGTGAGAATGCAGCTGCAGCAGATTGTCTCCTGTTGTGTGCTAGATGTAAGAAAGGACAATTTCTAACAGTGTTCTGTCCTGATTGTCCTGACCCAGTCCAGAGGTCGTGTGAAAATGGCTGTAGACTCCATCTCTTGGGAGACTGGCCTAAGAATTGATCATGTGTCATGGGATCTACTAGTAAATCAATTGGCTCATAGCCCACTGGGGGTTGGCTACTAGCAATTCATCATCAGCGGTCACAACACATTTAGCCCTGTTTCACAGGCACTTGCTGACATTCAAGTGCTATGGTCTAACAGAGAGAGGAGGAGAGCAGTGTTGGGTTATGTTGGTTGGCTGGCTCAGAGCGTAGTTTAACCCTTGAAGCCTCAGGTGAGTGGTGACCTTCGCCTGTCAGAAACACGAAAATGTGTGAATTTGAACTTATTTACATGCATTTTTTAAATTCACATCAATTCACTTTGTATCATGGCAACTAATTATTAATGATACACTTCAAAGATGAATGCAATCTTGCCTTTGTCCTTGTCATAGAGGATAAAAGTGGCTGTTTCCTAAATGACAGCACGGTAGCTGTGCAATAGTAGAACCGCCACTGGATCCAGGCTGTTACCTTTCAGTTGAGCTGTTGTCTGTCCTTCTTCTCACATCTGGATCCAATAGGAGCGGCTTCCTTCTCTGAAGGAGGGACACGTATAAATAGCCAGGCAACCATAACCACACCATGCAATACAGCCTGAATGTTAGCTCATTTGATTACTGCTGCCCTGTTTTGCACTACTAGCTCAGATATGGCATCCTATATTCATGTACCTCTGCATGTGCCCAACCCCAGGTCCACCTCTGATCCTCTGTTCCCTGTGTGACTGATACATGTACACTAAATATGAAATGCACATCAACACAATTCTGTTCCCATCTGTGGAAAGTTTGAATGGAACAGGGCCAGGACCGATAGGCAAGCAGAGGATGGGTGGGCTGATGATGGCCTGCGTGGGCTGAAACCTGTGGGCTGAGGAGGGGGGGACGCAGTATTCTGGTTATAGCTGAGCAACTAAATTTGCTGCTTATGAGATACAAAGCACAGTAACATCTACATTACTAGTACAGAGATTATGTAACTGTGGCAGTGTCATTTTGCAGCAGGTATATGTGTATTTACATCCGGCGTCCTCACATTGATGTATCAGGAGACGTGCAGCAACAACTTAAACATATGGTTGACTTGTTTTTTTTAAATTTTTTTAAATATCCTGGTATCCTAAGATTGACCTTCCTCATTGTGTCTCCCATATGTGTATGCATGCCACTGCCTTAACACATGCCTCCTTTTGTGTGTTGCACATGTGCATGTCTTACCACAAAACTGGCCCAGCCCCACCCTATCAAATTAAGGCTCATTCCAGCAAGAGGTGGGACTGTTTGGCTCGACCCTTCCTTGCTTGTCCCCTCGCCTGTTAGGGGTTGCAGCAGCAGCAGAGGGGAGAAGGGGGAAGGAGGAGAGGTACTGTTAGGGTGTGTGTGCAGTGAGGAGGGGTGGCTATTGAATGAGTTTTAATTTATGAGCTTTATCGCAGTGTGGTGTAGTGGGGGAAACAGATGCAATAGTGCTCAAGCCCAAATTTGCCTAGATGCACACACCGTTGTCGCACATACCAATACACACACAGTGACAGTTCTTATTGCCCATTTGTGTTGCCTGAATGGTTTTGGCCCTATAGTCTTTGTTTTCTCTCCTGTCTGGTAAGTTTATATAACTGTGGCAGGTTGGGATGAGCTCCTCAGGCACACAGTTTGCCCCATTTTGTTGCTTCTTTAACAGAGATTGCAGTTTGTATTTGTGTTTTAGGAGCACATGTGGGGGTGGGGGGTGGGGTGCAAATGCTATAGCAATCAATCTCCTGTTGCTTTGAACGCATGCCTTAGGAGTCTGCATGTGTGTCCGTATGATGTGGTAAAACTGCAGAAACATGGAGGTTGTGTTCCAGGGATGGAACTTGAGAATGTCCCTGTTCCCCTCTTGCTGGCCTCTTAGGAGGAGCCACCAGCACTTTCTCCTGCCCCTTCTCAACTTTGTGCCTGCCTTTCTTGCCAGATGCATAGCTTTAGTTTCCCTCCTAGGCTACAACGGAATCAGGTTTGTTTTGGAGGGGGGTGGGTGGTGGTGGTGGTGGTGGGGGGGTGGCAGAGATGAGGAAGGCTGGCATGTGTGAGGAGGAAAATTAGGTGGACAAATCGCATCGGTGTAGGTTGGTTATGCAGATAGGGAGGGGGGTGCACAAAAAAGATGGAAGGGAGGGGGAAAAATACAACTAACAAGTCCCTCCTGGCCCGTTGCTGCCCCTGACCCCTTATCCATAAATTCCATGCCAGGAATTGGAGTTGTGAAGCGGCCATTTTATGAATGAGGGTGAGGAGGAGAGAGGAGTAAGGCGCAAGAGAGAGAGGGGAGGCGGGTCAGGTTGTGTTTAGTATATGTGTGTGGGTGGGTGAGACGCGGCTCAGAGGCGCTTGTGGTGGAGTTAGTTATGTGTGTGTGTGTGACTGTTCAGCCTTCGTGTGTGTTTGTGTTTTGCTCATGCCTCTGCTGAGACACTGCGCAGTCTGGAACAAAGGCCCAATTTGGGCTGTGCTTCCGCCTGAAACTGCTCGCTGAGCAGCCACCGCAGATCAGTTATCAGATTCAGGAGTAGCAGGCGCACCTCAACATTTTGTAAACTTTGCCAGCTACAGTGAGGACAGATGTCTTGATTTTGCACATGTTTATCTGTGAGGCGTGGATGCCTATAACATGATTTTTATCCTCTCCTGTTGTCTCACGGTGAAATCTACCCCTTTGTTCACCACACAAGTTTACTATTTGCATTGTTTCGTTTTTTCTTTCCAGCTGAAATAGTTTCTTTTCCTTGCAGGTAGTTGGGAAATATTTTCAAAATAGTTGGAGAGACCTTATTTCTGCTGGTAGCAGAGATAGTATTCATTGCATATTGAACCACAACAAATCTCTTTTCTTTAGTTAATGTCATTGGCAGAAATTCTTGAAATCTTCAAAAAAATGTTATCCAAGAAAACACAGCAGAGTTTGGGGTCTCTGAGAGTGTGTCTTCTTCTTTGCAGAGGAAGTGTGTGGATGCTGTTAACATGAGGCATAGTGATCCTTTGCACCCAGCCGACTTGCGTTGACCCTTATACCCCTGATAAAATGATGGCGCAGCAATCCATGAGTTAGTGGCATCTATTGCGTGTCCCATCATCCATCAGTGGAAGCATGACAGTCCAAGGGGAGTCTTGTGTCAAGTGATGGAGCTTATTACCTCGCCCACCGATAGGTGGAGGGAGCTTATGTTTCCACCCCTGTTTGTTTGTTTGTCTGTCTGTTAGCAATATAACTCAAAAAGTTTTGAACCAAAATTGGTGAAACTTTGTGCTAATATTCCTTAGGGGCCCGAGAACACGTGCTTTCATTTTCAAGGTTAAAGGTCAAAGGTCAAGGCCACCAATCATTTAAAAAAAATATTTAAAAAATTCTTATCATTGGCGAAATTTTAAAATTCATGTCTTACTGAATTTTTCATCTATTGTGATGAAATTTGGTGCTCGGGTATAAACACTTACTGCTGATTATTCATTGTCTTTTTCTATTTTAAATGAAAATGCTCACAATAATGCAAAGTGGACTGCAAACCTTACACAAAAAGCACATACACATATACAATTCATATCTCGGCAAATGTTTATTTTTCTCTTTGTCATTATTTTTTTTTTTTTTTTAGAGGATGCTATTAGGGTACATAAACTGAATAAAATATATCCAGTCTATATCTGCCATTATCTGTTCATTTGGATATAATAAAAAAAAAAAAAGATCACATTCTACAGTTTTTAAAAGCCAGTAAAATAAATTTCTAGTCTTTGTGTTCTAGTAATTCATGATGGAGCGTAGTATCAGCACATAGAAAATTTGGGGTGGGCGAGGTGTGCGCTCTACTGACTGCCCTTCTAGTTCTTGCATTTTTGATTCCCCTTTATAGGTTATCACAAAAATATGGCTGCAGGTGAATGAGCCCCGGTTCAGGCGGTAAGTCTAAACAAATTCCCCACCATGTGAACTCGGTTTAGCTCGGTCCGATGTAGGCAGTAATTTAGTGGTTGCTTTCATGCTAGCCCATTTCTACTATGTAAATTATAGATATTTAACACATGAGAAATAAACTGAAATTGGTTTCTTGTGTATTGTAAATTAATAATAATGTTTAAACAAACAGGTTATTCCTCGTGATCGAGGTCAGGGATAGTGCAATCGCTCTGTTGTCATGCTGATCCCAGACCCCTACTGTCATCCATAAAGCAGTAGGTAGCAGGTGCCATTAGCCAGTCAGTCAGTCAGTCAGTGCTGCTCGTGCAGTGCTGTAGGTAATGAGAGCTGACACAGAGTGACAGTGCAGACAGGAGGATATGCTGTCACTGTGGCTCAGGGACATGAGGACGTCCTCTGGTGTTGTTTACTCCTCACTGTGTACATTAACTCTACCGATCCTGTCGGCAGCGCCGCTCACCTTTTCCTGCTTTCTCTTCTCTCTAACTTAGATAATCCATAAACCATTTGAGTCACTGATAATGTAACATTGCTAATGATTACTTGTTATAATTCATGTTTTGACTAATTAAAACAATTTGAAGACTTTGACCTGAACTTTCAGTGTACATTATTCTCTCCAGCTGGAGGTTTGATACATATTCCTACTTTTACATAAACAATGAAATATACACATTAAATCAATCAACGGACAAAATAAAATCATGGCAACACTTGATTTTTATGGGTGTTCTGGAAATGACAATGTGCTTTGGTAGGTTTTAATATCGATTTAATAACTGGGATATCCTCATTTATCATGGAAAACTTTATTCTCCTTGTTTGTAAAATTATAGGCTTTTGTGCTGAGGTTGTTCATTTTTAAATAAACTTGTGTGCTTAGACACTAAGACTCTATTACAAATAACTAACTGCTATTGCTATGCACCATGCAGTCTTATTTGTTCCTGTAAATTGTTGTGGAAGTTATTGCCCCTTCTAGACAATTTTGTAAAAAATTATTGGGAAATTAATTGGAAATGATATAGCCGCTGTAGAGGTGTTGCCAAAGAATGAAAAGAATACCTATAAATAACAGTAATCACTAGCTGAATCCCTTCCCTGAAGTGCTGTGTTTACTTCCTCACTCACCATCTTTCCTACAAGAACCAGAGACAATAGAAGTGTGCTACTTAGTGTACGATTGCTGCCGCCTCCTTGCCAGCCTTTTCACAACCTCTTGCTGTCTGGGAGCTCAGCAGAGTGCAGCAAAGAAACCCCGCAGCAGTGAGCTAGTTAGGATAGCAGATAACCACTGTGGTGCAACACACACACACACACACACACACACACACACACACACACACACACACACACACACGGAGGAGTCTATTAGTAGCTCTAATGAAACCACCACAAGACAAAGCAGTGACTGGAAATTTGGCCATGGAAAAAGGCCTGGAGCCAGAGCCAGCACTTTGATGGCTTTTTTGAGTGGTAGTTAAAGGATATGCTCTCCTGTTTCATGCCTTTGCTCCTTCTTGCTCTCTCTCTCTCTCTGTGTACGTGTGTGCGTGTGATTGATGGCTCATTGATTGAGCAGCGTGCTCCCATTCCCTCTCTCAGCCAGCTATCTGTCCCCTGGCTGTATGTAGCCAGCCAGCCCAGCACCAGCTGTTTGAAAGTATGCGAGTGTGTGTGCACATGCATGTTTGAATAAGCGCATTCCGGCGGAAATCACTGATCTAGCAGATGTGATTTCTACTCTCCCATGGCATCTTACTATGGTCTTAATCAGGGCTCGGGCAGTATTTTAACACCAGTTGATGTTACTCAGTTAGGAATATCCTTTATTATTGACGCTTAATATTTAACACATAATTAAAATAGAATAAAAGAAGCTTATCATCTGTATGCTTCTTAGTGCAGTTAAATACTACAGTCATGTGTTCTCTGTTATGAGGCATATGATTTTTCTCAAGTAAGTCCAGAGCTGCAGCAGTGCTTCTGTTGAAGAGAAAATATAGCCTCAGGACTTCCATTTATTACAGTTTATGATGTTCCGTTTAGCAGCATAAGAGTTAACAAGACATTTATGAAATAACTAATGAATTACTGCATCTGGGGACAGCGGGGATACAGCAGTTCTCGGGTAAATATAGAATCGGCTCATCCTGTGCTGGCAGTTGGTGCAGTGTCCTCTTTACGCAGGTTAGCACATGTATGTCAGAGGAGCAGAGTGATCTTTTAAGGATGACAGAAAACTTGTGTAAAGTGAGCCGTTTGGGGAAACCCTCAGGCTGATTAAAACTGAGCTGAAGGAATGATAATAAATTTGAAATATCAGAGGTCAGACAGTGGGAAAGATTGTGGTAGATATACTGTACTGAGCAAATAGAGAAGAATCTCACTGAACCATTGATGAAATACAAAAGATTTTAGGTCACAACAAGGAAAGAAAAAAGAAAACAGGTTCCCCACGCTTGTGTTTACATTCTCAATGAATGTGTGTAGCATGTCTGCTGTGTAGCGTGCCTCTATCCCATGGCTCTCACCCCCTGCTGGTGCTCTACTACTGTTGCAGCTTTGTTCCTTGAGTTGTTTGAGGCCTGTAACAACAGGAAAACAAAAGCATTTTTTTCTGAGCAGGGGGCGCCTAAGTGGGCCACACTGTTGTGTGCCCCGCATTTATGTCCCAGTCTGTCCCAACTGAAGGAGAGAGTTGTCTGCAGTCTCAAAAAAGAGGGGGGGAACATACCTGCTGTTCTTCCCTGGCTGTTAGTAGCCACAGACTTTTACAATGGGGACCATTGTTTGTCTTGGGGGAGAAAAGCGTGGGCATTTTGTTTCAATCATTTCTGGAAGTCTTATGTTTAACATGGTGGGGGCTTAGCATGCTTCCTGTGGCTGGAAGCAGTCTTGTTCTCTGTGCCCACTTCCCAGCCTCTCCTCTGGCATCTGTCCTCTCTGCCCTCTGTGTCGATTTTTGAATCCTCTGATTTACAGTGTGTTCACACCTGTGGAGTTTTTCTTTTGATTAGACTGCAACTTTTAGTGTCATAGCAGGACAAGCCATATGGGCTGAAAGTGGTTTCAAACATAGTCTTTGTGCTTTGTGCAGCCCCCCTCCAAGATCCTCCATGTTCCCATTAGTCCCAAACAAACCCTCCTGCCTCATGCTTGCTAACCACTGCAGTGTCTTTGATTCCTCCTGCAGTGCTATGATGACATTTCACCTCTCCTGTATGCACTGATTCCTACTTAATCCGACTAAGAGCTAATCTATCGTGGAAGGACCTGATCCGGCACTGAACACTGCATCTGATTATCACAGAGCAGAAGAAACTCAGCCTACTGACTTACATGCACTGTCATCACTGCCCCTCATTACACAGAGAACACACGTCTTGATCATACATAGGGAAATATTTTTTATATTTTAAATCTCCCTAAAACACCACATCCTTGTGCTGCATGTCTGTTTTAATACAATAGATAAATAGTCTGACTCTTCTTTTTTTTACAGTACATTTTTTTATATTAAGCAATTATTTCCCAATATGCCTCCTCTTAGGGTCTCTCTCTTTGTCAGTCTCTTTTTTTTTGCTTTGATAATACTTTGGTTTCATTACTGGAGAAAGCCCAGCTGGTATTGTAACGGTCCTCTAGTGAAAATGTCAAACCCAGACTTTTACAATAGCATATCATGAAGCATGATTGCACCAGACAAAACTCCTCATTTGGCGTGTGTTAATTAGGAAAGACTGGCTCAAGTCCTGGAGCCTAGAAAAAAAAAAAAAAACTAAACTAAAAACATTATGGCTCATATGGAGTGTGCTTATGCGTGTGCTATTGCATGGCTATGTGCGTCACATTCTGCTTCATGCTAACAGACCACACACTGACCCATCGGGGAGCACTTTAATGATAAATAATTGTGATGTGGCAGCGGGGCTCTTGTGTGCATGGCACTTCCTATGAGTGTCATACAAGGCATGTATTTGCCACGCAAATGGGGAAAAAAGGAAGCTCTCACATACGCACATACACACACCTCTATATAGAAGTGTAGATGGAATTAGTAAAGCTTTAAGAGTTTTTTTTATCTTTCTTTCATTTTCTTGCTCTGTCCTTCCCTCTCTCTTCCTCCCTCCTGAAGCTGCTGAGGTCCCTAAAAGGGGCAAAGAAAGCTGAGTGTATTTGTATGTGTGATGGGGGGAAAGAAAGGGGGGAGGAGGAGGAGGAAGAACTGAACTCTCCACCCACCCTGAAAAGAGGAGGCGAAAAAATGGGGATAGAAGCATGATGTCACAGACAGCCAATAGGAAGTGTGGGCTGGGGACTGTTTAAGGCCTGTCAGCTGTCCTGCTCCATCCACATAGACTGTCCTCTTCTGCTGCTGGTGCAGTGAGAGGTCAGGCACAGCTTTATCCATACTCTGCCCCATCTCTGGCCACTGGCCTCTAGCCTATGACCTTTGATTCCACGCTATGTGTGGCATATAAAACTCCTAAAGCGAGGTCTTACTTAATCCTCTGGTTGAACTCTGTCCCAAAACCAAATATGGTACAGATTAGGTGGAGAGCTGCAGTTTGTCATTTGTATTGTTTCCACACACTCTTTATCATGACTACTGTTTGTGTTTGAGTCCAGAAGTGAATGGACGGACTTGCGTCATGGTAAAATCTGATTAACACTGAAACTTAGGTTACAAACGAGGAGCTATGTCTGCCTTGAGCCTGTGAGAGAAACTTGCTGAAGGTGACGTAACTCACAATTTGTTCTGAGACTTGTGAATAGTAAAGTTTTAAAAAAAAATTTCAGTCCACTGCAAGGCTTTGTGCAACTGGCACAATGTCGGGTGTTGCTGTTACCCAATTACTAATAGGGATAAACTTTTACAAGTTCATATTTTACGACATTGTAACAGTCCTTTATTCTTGTTCGTGGCTTTACATTTAAATGGTAAGCCACACTCTTGAGTTTATTGTCATTTTAAGCCACTTGGGTCATTTAAGGTAATGCAGCCCTTATTTATGATATCCAGTCACACCCTTTGATGTGAAAGGATAAAGTGAAAATGAGCTAATTGCTGAATGCTGCCAAACATTTCCCATCAGTGATCCTCTTTGGCCTTATCAGTGTGCATATCAGCAGCGAGTTCCTCCATTCTTCTGTGTTGTTCAGCTGTTTATGAAGCAAGCTGCAAGCTTTTAAGTTCTTGTGCTGAAAAGAAATGTTCAAAACAAGCACCAGGTTTGCGTGTTTCCAAGCTTGACCCTCCAGGCACTCCTCTTTCATGTCAAATTAAGCTTTGTCTCCTACTGAATCAGTACAATACTGTTTTACTGTGACATCATGTGGGACTGTGGTATCTTATCAGGCCATTACACTTGAAAGAACTAGCCTAAAGTCTCAGTGCAGGCTCTCCAGATGAAGAGAATAATATGTGTCTCATCCTAACTCTGGTGCCTGTCCTCTTTTTCTGTGCATGAACCCTCAAGAATCTTCCTCCTACAACAAAATCAAAGGGTGGAAAAATCCTAAATCCAGATGTTATTCATGAAGTTACTAGTGGGACTACACAAAGCTGGCTCCATTAAGGTGCCAAATACTGAGGTGTATATCCCAAAGAAAAGAGGGAGATGCACTGAAGAGATGGGCAGAGTATCAACACTGCAGTCTGCCTGTGTGTGCCAACAACCAGAAACTGCAGGCAGACAGAGGCTTCAATGTAGGCTGTGTATGTGATACCATCCCCATCACAATTTTTTCAAACATATAAAATGTTTTTATTTAATGTTGCCGCAAGCAATTTTAGGATTTATTATCCTCTCACTATCACAGTGCAGTAATCAACTAATGGCCTCCTCGGTGCTTGCGGAGATCTCCATTTTAACCTGGTAGGAGTGCCCGCAGTGAGCACAAACTTATCCCCATCAGCTTTTTAGCTCAAGGCAAATGTTGGCATGCTTAATCAGGATTAGGGCCTCTTTGAAGTCAACGTGAAATGAAGATTTGTCATGTTGAATCCAGACGTCATGCAAGCAGGGATAATGTATGCCGGATGGTGCACCAGGATGAAGTCCTGGGCACTGTGTGTCATAGCGTTGTCGATGGTCATTTACAGAAATGAGAGCCATTACTGTTCCGATGTTCTGATGACGACAGATTTATCCGTGGACTAAAAATTTTACATATTTGCTTGATTGCACTTTGTTTAAGCAGGACTAAAATTCAAGGTTTTTTTTTTTTTTTTCAAAGGTGTTTATTGAAATTTAAATTGGAGTCAGTTTGAATATGGTGAGAACCAACATTGGTCCATATGGCTGGAAGTTCTCTCTGTGCTGCTGCCTGTCTTGGGGCAGGTGGGTACACAGCCAGGTTTTAAACCTTGCCTGCAAACATCCAGCACCTGAGCCAAAAGAAGCATTAAGTTGTTCATTTTATGTGACCAGCTATGCTTTTTTTCTCCAGTGTTGTGTAGAAAAATCCTGTCTTTGATAGATTCCTTTTACCCAGGATTTGACTTAAGTGATTGTCTTCACGACTGTTAACAGGAGGGATTAGAGTGCAGCGTGTAGAAGGTTCTCACTTGCCCTAACCAGTCACACGGCTAGCAAAACAGCCAGTCAACACAGCACTGCCAGGAAACACACTGTATTTAATGAAGCAGATCTGGGAAGTCAAGTATTTTTAGAAAGCACCTTTAGTAAGAGGAAAAAGCTCAGAATCTGTGAAAAAAAATGCCCAAGTTCTCTCCAAAGTTTCCTTTTCCATGCTTAATGTCTGTCTAGGCACCTTATTTAAAATTTCATGTTCAGTGCCTGCAGTTGACACATTTCTGTAAATCTCTGTGAACTCTTCGTGACCAGATCAACTTCAGACATGTCAGGTGAAGCACCTACTTGCCAACTATTAGGTAATAGTCACAGAGTCAATTTCTGTTATAATCCTTGATTTAGATTTGTCAGTGGAGCTAAAGTAATGCGCTGTTAATTTGTACTCCCGTTCCCAGCCATGACAACCACTAGATGTGAATCTTGAAAATAAGTTGGAGAGCGGCTGCAGAGGCTCGTCTTCATGCTACAAAAACATACTCCAGGAGCAATGAGCTGGGACTCTGGGACTATTAGTCGACTAGACGTTAGGCCCACAGGGATTCAGAAGGTCAACTTGGATCCAGGCACAGCTATGGGGTTTGGCTCTACTATTTGAATTCTCTCTGATATTTGTTTTTAATGAAACTTGGGAGATTACTTAAACTACTAATTGTTATTGTAAAAGTTGGCAATTAATTTTCTGTCACTCATCTAATTGAATAAGTGACCAGTCCTGTCAACCATGCATTAATTGCCTCAAGATAGAATAGGTAAAGGAATAGAATAGAATAGGATAAAAGAGGTATATGGTGTTGAAACACCTAAATATTTAATGTTAGTGCATCTTTATCTTTCATAGAAAATCCTGGATTAAACAAATGTGTGGCCTTATTCCTGCCTTTACTTAATGATCAGTTAGAATGAACTGTGCCTTACAATACCCGAATATCCATGTACAATATATTAATTTCTGTGCTTCTAAAATATCTTTCAATGGATATTCTTACTCACTTTTTCCATTGTTTTAACACTTTAATAGCTTTCAGACCATCCACTGTCTCGGCAGTGATAAAAACAAAGTTCTTACACATGGTGCTGCATACCTGTGTCTTTTTAGTGAGTGCAATCAATGAACAACAGTGCAACAACAACAACAACAGCTGCAGATCGGGCCAAGGCCCGAGGGCTGAAGGAAGGTGTGTGTGCATGTGTGTGTGTGCTTGTCTGTGTGTTGTTGTTGTGACTGAACGCGAGTGAGGGGAAATGCCACGCATGCCTGAACACACAGACCAGCACATAGTTGTGTGAAAAACACATTGCTGTTCTTTAGAGGGCATGGGAGTGGAAAAGACCCAGAATCAGTGGGACAGGGAGGAATGGGCTCACACACACCTTTGTGCGCAGGCCCGAACAGAGATTTAGGGAAGCTCATCGGAGCCAGCTGTCTGCACGAGTAAATCGCATCATGATGCCGTGCAGCGGTCCCCTTCCAAACAAAACCCCGTCTGATTGGCAGAACGGTCGATCTTGCAGAACACGCACAGCCAGATGCAGTCGGTCCACAAAAAAGCACCTCTTTAGATTAGATCGTCCCAGCACTTAAGACTCTATCGCTGTAGCAGTGAGACCGCACTGGAATCTGTGATGCGGTTTGCCTTTGGCTGTGAGCAGAGGAAGCATCCTCTCTCCAGCCGCCCGGGCTGATGTGGTTTAAACAAGTGTCTGGAGTGATCCACTGGGGGCTCCCAGGGAGGATCAGGTTGCCGGATGAGGATGTGGCCTGATGGAACTCAGGGAGATGGGAGGGTCAGCCTACGATCTGGACTGCAGCAGGCCCTGATAGGCCTGCTGTTTGCTACTGTACTGTTGAGCTACCTTACAGTCTGCTCTCAGAGCTGGTAACCTGAGCTCAGTAGCCTTGACTGTGTACAGAGCAAGAGACTGTGCATCCCCACAGTACAGTGGATTACTATAGAGTGCAGCAGAGTGAATGCTTTCACAAATGGAGGTGATATAGAGATAAATTTAATTATCTCCTAATGAAGCTATGGCCCCATTTATAATGTGAAGCAGGACAGGCAGTGTGATTGAGACTTGATGTGCAGCTTCTATCCTAGTCAAAGTCACAGCAAAGTATGTGGTGTTTATGTTCTTTTCATTCATCTGCAATGTTTTTTAAAGTGCACATGTTATGTTAATTATAGTTTATGTTTATAGTCTTACATCAAACTGAAGAGCCTTTAAAATTATTGTCAGTCGAAACATTATCCTTTACTGTTCTAAAATGTTGTCCCACCTTACGCATAGCCCTGTGAGGTTTGTTATGTACGGAATGTTCCACTAAAGGGTCTGTTCAGGTTTTTCTTTAACTTATGGTTTCTCTGAATCTGTGGAAAGGTCATGCTTAATCACTATGGTTACGACTCCCCCTCCCAACGCCTGCTCAAGAGAGGACTTGTTTACCATCTCTGCTCCAGACTCAATAACATGTCAGTCATCTAGAAAAGAACCTCCCCTACCCAGCTGCTATTGGTTCAGCAGACAGCTACCAGTGTAAACCCTACCCACCACTATTCAACACCCCCTCTTCCTCCCCTGAGCCCCACTGTGAATAATGAATGATTTCCTAGCTGTCTGTCGGGCTTCCTACTTATCCTAAATGACTCTGGGAAGACATATTGCACTTTGATGTGTTCTGAAGAATGAAGCATTGTTCATAAGATAATTTTAATGTTACATTCTTCAGTATGACCACACCTGACTGGTTTGGTATTAGCGTATCGTTTTACTGATATTTTCATGCCATACTTCATCTTCAGAGGTGGCAGTGGCCGGCTGGCAGTAAACGTGTCGCCAGCCTTCCAATGTAAACAGTGTAGTAGTCTACTTGCACAGTGTGCTCTCTGGCAAACAAGACATGACTCGCATTCAGATGAGGAGCATAGCTGCACTGCAATCCTCTTCCTCTCAAGTAATGCACCAGTTTGAGAAGTTAACATTTAACCTTCTCACCCATCATCCTGTTTCACACACACAGACACTTGAATATGCAAACGCACTCTTCTGAAAGCAGTGTTGAAATCGAACCATCTTGTTATCAGATTGAAACTGTTATTTTTGTTGTTGTTGTTGTTGTTTTTTTTTTTTTATCAGTACAGACTTCAGGGGAGGAGTGAACTGTGGGTGAAAGGCTATGGGCAGTATGACCCTCAATCCTCGTTGCGTGCCAGTGTGAGACAAATGCATTTCATATAAAATCCATCATATGCCTATATTGTCTCATAGTCTATATGCATTTTTGCATGTTTGTTCCATTTTCACCCATACACTCCCCTTTGACTCCTCTGTAATTATGTTTGTAGCTAGTTGTAGAAGTTGTTAGGGATTAACATTCTCCTTGTTGAATTTTCTGTGGCCTGGAACATTCTGCAGATTCTTCTCATAGCCCAGCAGCTGGATAATACCTTTAGAACAAAAACTAAACTTGTCAGCCTGTCTCCCTATTAATGATGCTTCCTCCCCCTGCTTCTGTATTTAATGGTGGCTATAGCCAAGGCCTCACCAGCTACTGAGAAGGAGATTCCTCTGTGCTGATTGTTGTGTCGTTAACTACTAATGAAATGAACCTGGCCACTCCTCGCGTCGCAGAGGTCTGGTGAACAGCAGGGGTAGGCTGGTGGTTGTTACGATGTCTGACCAGACCGTGTTTGCTCAGGGAAACAGCAGGAGGGAGGAGGGTTGTGTAAGTAAGTGAGAGAGGAACAACATTATAAAGTTCCCCAAATCAACAATCAGCAATTTGACTTTCTTCTTTTTTTTTTCTTTTTTTTTAGGTTGCAGCCTCACATTATAGTCAAAGTTATTTTTCGGAGGAGTTGTGCAAGTTAGTTTCAAAATGGTGACTTAATAAAGAGGGTCAAATCCAGACCTGCTGACACTCCTGATATTCTCCTGCTCGTATTAAACATTTACCCGGGGGACTACAAGGATGATGACGACTTATCTTAAGAGGAGCCCCTTGTTAGGTAGTCCCTTTCCTTTGAAGTAGTGGAAACCTACAATACCCTGCATAGCTATGTGTAGAGAGCAGCAGCATGGAAATAGGGCTGCATTAGGAGCATCTATAAATAGGGGATTGTATCCTTGATACCATGGGTTGTTTGGTCACGCAGTGAAACCGGGTCGACTTATATGGATTTAAGGCAGTTACTCCCCCTCCCTCCCTCTGCTTTCCTCTGGTGGAAGGTATGCATGTTTGGGATTTTTCTTCATTGAGGACTCGTTTAAAATGATGCAGAAAGAAGAAGACCTCCTTCAATAAGGCTTGTTAGAGTTTGCTTTGGCTGCCCCCTTTTGGTAGAATTCCAAGAAAATGAAGCCACACTTGAGTTTCTTTTTTCACATTAAATGTGCAGCACATTGTGGGTGTATGCATGTGCTGGCATTTGATGCTGTAGTGTAAAAAACAAAAACAAAAGATCTTTGGTATTTGTATTGGACCAGATCCAAAACACTTAGTTACGCTATTTGTCAAAGTACACTATTTGTGAAGGAGTCACTCTACTCCTGATGTCACAGTGCATGTGCGTAGAGTGGAGATTATACATAGCATGGGAAAGGCCATATACTGTAGCTAAGTGTTATGCTCACTTATGTGATCATGAAAATATTTGGGGTACTGGAGCATTGAGCTGTAATTATGAATACAAATTGTGATATTGGCATGTAATTAAACTAATATTTTAAATAAATTATGCAATTGTATGATCGTACAACTGGGTTTATATTTTCTTGGTGATTCATGCAGTTTAAATACTCTTTTTTTCTTCATTTTTTTCATAGTTAATTACTGAAACAACAAATATTTGAATCATAATAGGAAAATATATTTGAAAAGAAACACGAGAATGGAAAGGTTTTCCTTATTAAAAAGAAAAACACCTATGTTCATTGATTGTAATTAACATAAAATATTAAATCTAATTAATCATTAATGATGTCTTTTTATGAAATATCTGCATAGCCATACATACTTCCCTAAAGCAAGTTCATGTTTAAAGAATCACTGATGATCAGAAAACCTCTTTGCAGTCACAGCTAAAGACCTGAAGGTTGATTAAAGAAACTATAAATAGGACTTTTTGAGTGTCTCAAAGAAAAAATAACTTTCTTCTGAAACTCATCCCATTATTCATTTTCTGCAAGATGAAGGCCGTTACATGCATGAAGATTTCATGCAACTGCGTGCATTACCTCCTTCACAGAACAGTGAAAAGTGGCTCTAACCAGACTAGAATAGCTGACCACAGGGACAACTACACAATCTATTGCTTACCAGGGGATGATTATTTCAGAGAAACATCCAGAAGTGACAGTCATCAGTATCCTTCCCTTGTGAAGCAAAACTGGAGTTTTTGCTGTGGGAGTATGCATTTAGTCAGCAGCGGTGCTGATTTTGTACTGTAACGTTTTAACCTGCACAGATGTTTTTGTAAAGCAAGAGGAAATACCCGTCCATTAGTCCAACACCAGGGTTTAATTTTCTTTACTGATGTACAAATTGAACACAAATGAAACACAAAGCACCACAACCTGCGTTTAATTTAAAATCAAATAAACAAGCAGAGTGCATTTCAGTTTTGTTTCTGCGGCGCACACAAATATTCACATATCAATGTGCGTGTTCACACGCCAGCCACACAGGCACTCTTCATTCAGATGATGGCATCTGTTGTGAGGCTGGCTAAAATAATGTAAATTGAGTCATTTTTGTATTGAAATGCATGAAAAATAGGATTGCTGTGCCTCTTATTTCACTTCACTTTTTATTGCTCATGTCAAGGAATTTATCTTGCAGCCATAACAAAGGCACAACAATAAATAGTAAACACTTAAGTGTTTCTCAAAAATCTAAACAACACATGGCTGTGGAGACCACAAAGGGCTTTGCTGTTTGCACATTGTTTCTATGTAAATAAAGAGATTTAAAAAACAGTAATAAACAACAAATAGATAACAAAAAATAATAGATTTATTATCTGCTACAGAGAGCAGCTTTTTTGCCAAGCGACTCCTCAGCAACAATTAAATTAAATACAGTTTCACCAGGCCTTTAACAATCCTGGATATAGGTTGACGCTCACAGAGACACACACAGCCCAGGTGTTTTGTCTATGGAGCAGACTCATCTAAAACTAGGGCATCCCTGTGTCTCATGATTGCTTGCAGTGGGAAACGTTTGCTTTCTTCTCTTTACATCTGTTTTTCCTGAAGAGATTTTCTGTGAATAGGCTACAGTGAAAAATGCCTTCGAACATTAAAAACAGACGTTTCCCTTTTGCTATTTTCATCTGTCGCTCTTAATTTAAGAGTAAGACAGATGGGATTGACATAAGTAGTTAGGAAGATTTTGTACAAGCGAAGATCTGGTTTTGTAATGTCTTCTTACTTGAATGAATACTTTCTTATAACTTTAGTCTTTTCTCCATCAAAGTTTGGACTTGGAAAGACTTATTCTCTAGTGATGACGACTCATATATTAATGGTCCTGTTTCAAGCTCAGTCGGATAAATCTGACTAACTGTCTGTCTATCCAAGCAATCGGAAAAGGCTGCGCATTATTGATAACATATTGTTTTCTGTTTGGTTTCTCAGTGATGCCCAGAAAACAGTGACTATTATTCATGGTGCTCAAGCTTAATTCGAAACACCCTGCACAATCATTTGCTGTGGGAAGTGATTCTTTGTTAGAAACCGTAATAGAAGGGGTGTGATTTTCTTCCACCGTGACAGAATATTTAAAAGTAAAAGAATGCATTGTTCTCGCCTAAAATCGAGTACAGCAGGCTCAAGAAATCAAGCTCAGCTACAATCTTAACAGCTGAGCTGATCTCAGTGCAAGCCCAGAGCTGATGGCACAGCTAAAACCCTTCTACACATCCATTCAACACATCTCATGTAGGGCACGCGATTTTTAAAGAAAATGCTTTATCCTACTCAGAGTTGCTTCACCTTTGCAGGCCACTTTTCACCCTACCTACACTTTATCTCCTCCTTTTAATGTGTCTGACTCTATCAGTGTCATAGGGGGCACGGCTGTGTGCTCTCCCAGCTGATGAAGGCGATGATGCTTTACGTGTGATGACTTAAGGTGCAATTACATTACATGAAGTGAGCTCTGCAGTTTCACTATAATGGCTGTCCTTGAATTTCAAACTCTAAGGTACTCTCAAGCTCTGTGCTGACATGCAAAGATCACACCCTGTCTCTGTACTCTGTACTCTGTACTCTTTAACGTGTTTATATGCAACGTCATTATCCTTGCCTACTTTCTTTAGGGTGTTCTGAAGCTATTCTACATGTATGACATTTGCAAGCTGTTTGTGTTTATTGACCTTCATCATTCCNAGGGCAGACTCTTAAAAATTCCATGTCGTTCTCTGTCTCTGTCAGTTTGCCCAAAGAACTGTAGGCTCGCTTGTACAGACAAGGGGGAGTGTTGCCACAGCCAGTGCCTGGGTAGCTGCACGGAACCGAACAACGACACGGCCTGCTCCGCTTGCCTCCATTACTACCACGAGGGTCGGTGTGTACCAGACTGTCCCCTGGGGACTTACAAGTTTGAGGGCTGGCGCTGCATTACCATGGACCTGTGCTCTCAAGTCCACCTGCCCAGTGAGGTTCACTTTGTCATCCATGATGGAGAGTGTATGCCGGACTGTCCGTCTGGCTTCACACGTAACAAGACTGATCGGTAAATATGCATCCTTCACTCTTAGTTTAGGTCCTGATTACTTGGAAATGTCTCGTAACACACTGAATATAATATATATGTGTGCTAAAATACATACATTCACATTTTGTCCAAGGTTTTTCCAGGCTGTTACCTATCTTATTTAATATTCTGAATTTGAATTTCTAAGGGTTAGAACCTGACTGCTGTCATGGGGAGAACCACAGGTCTCTGTATTGTTTCCAGAATAGATTTCGATTCTGCAGTACTCACATACACTAAAGAACTGTGCACTTAGGCATAATGAATTTATTTCCATGAAGTATACTTGAGCTGAACTTTACCTGACCTCGGCTCTTCAATAACTTTATTTCTTAAAGTAGGTCTACAAAACTGGAAGTACTAGAGGTTTTAGAGCATGCTGAAATATTAATGATTCAAGGTTTTTCCCAGACTGTTTAAAAAGAGTAAAATGTGCTTAACACTTGCCACCCACTGGTTGATTTTACAGACTACCTCATAAGTATTGTAATATCTCCAATGTTAGATGCTAGCCTAGGATGTATATATATATATATACAGTACCAGTCAAAAGTTTGGACACACTCACTGGTACTGTGTATATATATAAGCAACAACTTTTTGTCCCTGTCTGATTTGTCTATGTCAAAAGTTTCCATGCAGCCTTTCTGCTGCTGGATATTTTTTTGGCCATACGGCTGCTGTTTTGTCTCTGACGTCAACACAATGAGTCACTCTCTCACGAAACAGAGTTCAGTTGAGGGCCCATAAAAGATTAAACTCTCCGTGTGAGAGGTGACCTTGTATCATGCACTGAAGTTATTTGCATGAATTCTCTGGAATGCTTGGGAGCTGGGGAGTGAACACAATTTTTCAGGGCGAGGTAGAAAATTTCACAAAAGTTTTTTTTTTTTCTCCTATATTTCTTCTTTCTCATTCACCCCTTTGTTTGCTTCTGCTGTATACAGTATGCTATGCAGTGCTTGTAACGGCCCGTGCGATAAGGTCTGCAGATCCCCTGTCATCGACTCTGTGGATGCTGCTCAGTCCCTGAAGGACTGCACCGTCATTGATGGCAATCTGGACATCAATATTCGCCGTGGAAGTGAGTGCAGCTTTGCAGAAGGACATTCCTCTTAAAACCAAAGATACTTCAGCTGTAACTAAGCAGAGTATAGATTTTAATGGTTATCTACACTTAAAATGGTGAGCACTAGCCAGTAGAATATTTAACTTGGCTACATTCTGCTATACAGTACACAGCAGTAAGCCTTTACTATAACTATACTGCAGTGTGTTGCACTTGACTGCCCTGCAGTTATTGTGTTTAGAGGTATAGTGAAAGCAGAAGGGGCTGGTGGACCAATATCACATGTTTTTTGTGCTCTAACCCAATTATCACATTATGCTGTTGTGCTATTTATTTGTTATGGCTCAAAAGTGAATCTCTGTCAATCTCTGATTAAACAATTGTGCTAATTGCCAGATTTGCATTAAGAGCTAATCTGGGTATCACAGTAGCTGTAGATTGCTGGATTTTTATTTGTTTATTTATATATATCAATTTTGTATTTATGTGTGATCAATTGTGTATATATATATATTTTTATCTTTTGTCCTCAGATAATATAGCTTCTGAGCTGGAGAGATTCATGGGATTGATCCAGACAGTGACGGGCTATGTTAAGATTCGACACTCCCACGCACTTGGCTCGCTGTCCTTCCTCAAGAGCCTACGTTACATCAAGGGGCAGGAACTCATCGACAAGTACGGCTTGTCTGTACTTTTAGTCTGAGAATGCACGCATGTGTGTAGCGAGAGGGAATTAGAGGACATGAGCGGATCGGAGCCAAGCAGCAAGCATATTGTTTTAGAACCATAGATGTCAAACTGACCTCTTGTTGATAAGAACACTTTTTCCAACACTTTCACAGATATTGCAGTATCCTTATAAAATGACGCACACAGTCACGCACAAAGGCTAGATAAGTGACTGGCTACAAAGGCAAAGTGTATTTTATAGACAAAGGAAACTTAAGAACACAAAGTATGAGGTAGGCATATGTACAAATGTATGGCTGAAAGCCAAAAGCTCAGGTTCTTTTTCAGAGAGTTTTTTTCTGCTCTTGGATATGTATGATGTAAAAGGGAGAAGCTGTTCCTAATATGGTCATCTCAGGCACACAACTCTGGCCATGAGCACAGAAGCTCCGCCCACCTGTTGTTCAACCTTGTTTTTATGAGGAGAGCCAATCAAACAAAAGTTGGCTTAAAGGGAAAGGAGATAAAACTCCTCAGTATAACATTATTGTTATTATTTAGTTATTTATTGCTGTTGTTATTATTGTTATTAATCATAACACTAATAATAATAATAATAATAATAACATTAAAAATGTTCAATAATGAACAAAGTTTAGTGTGCAGTCCATTAGTGTCTTCACTGTGATATCAACAGCAGTCCAAGATAGGAGTGAAAGTTTTTTTTGGTGATGGCCAAAGGGGTCGTGGGAAAGCCTGTCGCCCTTCTTGTTATCATTTCTCCCAGGGTTAAGTTTCACTGCGGAATGCTGTTGACGATGGCGAGCATTCCTTTCCCTCTGGAGGTGTTCTTCTGTGTTACTTGGACTGCTAGAGCTAAGTGTGCTAGCCTGACACTGTTTCTGTTTTATGTCTTCCTCCGTACCAGCACAGGCCCATTGTCAGACAGACACACAAATCTGAGTCCACGTTATCCACGTCTGTTAGTGCTTAGTGGAACCACCAGGTGGCAAAAAAAGCTCCTCTAACAACATTTAGGGCAACTTCAGATTCTGGGAAACACTTGACTGTGAAACACTTGAAATACTTTTTTTTTTTTTTTAACATATATGAGATGTTTCTAACAATCGTTTGATCTTTTTTTCAGCATGTATTCGTTTTCCGCCATCAACAATCAGAATCTGCAGTACTTGTGGGACTGGGCTCAGCATAACCTAACTATTGGCGACGGACGTCTCTTCTTCCGTCAGAACCCTAAACTCTGCA
The DNA here is from genome assembly GCA_030220045.1 of Australoheros facetus. NCBI lineage: Eukaryota > Metazoa > Chordata > Actinopteri > Cichliformes > Cichlidae > Australoheros > Australoheros facetus. Next base: position 17,560 of record JASGAU010394236.1, on the reverse strand, counting down.
TGTCTGAAATCCACATGATGTGGGATAAAACCGGCATAGCTGTGATGCCAGAGGAGGGGGATTTCCGCAACAATGGCGAAAGAGCCAGTTGTGAGTATATTTGTGTGAATTTAACAGATTGGTCAACATTTAGTCATTCAGCTTATGTGCGCATGAACAGAGCCATAAAATGTCATTTTAAATTTATGCATATGTCTCACTGGGGGCCCTGCTCTGTAACAACAGGTGAAAGCCATATCTTGAAATTCAAGTCCAACATCACATCAAGCCATGCAATCAATCTTACATGGGAGCGCTACCAGCCCCCGGAAAATGGAACCCTTATCAGCTTCATAGTTTACTACAAGGAGTCGTGAGTACTCATGGATACAAACAAACTATTAGCCTCTGAGCATACAGTCATATATTGAAGAAGAATGATGGCTAAAGATAAGTTTCTTCTAAGTGTGTTTTGATTTCTTTTTTAAGTGAAGTCCATTATTTGGGTATTTTTTCTAGTCCTTTCCAGAACATCACTGAGTTTGATGGTCAGGATGGCTGTGGCTCAAATAGCTGGCACATGGTGGATGTGGATCTTCCGAAGGATAATAACAATGACCCAAATGTCAGTCTTCAGCACCTCAAGCCCTGGACTCAGTATGCTATTTTTGTGAAAGCTATCACCTTGCAAGAAAGGGATAAACACACCACTGGGGCAAAGAGTGATATTATTTACATTCGCACGCACCCATCATGTAAGTCTGACAATTACTTTTGGTTTTGGGTTCTGTTTTAAATTATTAGTGGTGTGCAACTATGTAAACGCATGAATAGCATAAAAAATAATGTCACGACTTTGTCCCTGTTACAGTGCCGTCTGTGCCTAAAGATGCCCGTGCATATGTTAATTCTTCAACAAAGCTGGTGGTGAAGTGGTCACCTCCACTTTTCCCCAACGGCAATCTTACTTACTACCTGGTCCGCTGGCAGCAGCAACCTGAGGATAGAGAGCTCTACCAACATAACTACTGCTCCAAAGGTCTGCACTCATCAACAAAACAATCAACGTGTCTTTAGTGTCTGACCTTTCCAACCTTTCCAGTCATTTAAAGAACAGGTGTAGTGGCCGTGGATCAAGTGGAAGAATGTTATGAAGCTGCTATAGTGAGGATCCAACATATTACAAGCACAACGCAAATGCAATGTTGTTGCTAGGCTAGGCTGCTCAGTCTTTCTTGCATCGTAATTTCCTGGAAGAACTTTAGCTTGCCAAAAAAAAAAAGCTGGTCACCATAACGTAAAGTGGAATTCTGCCCTTCACTAAATACACTTTTGTCCTTGCTTTTGGTTTGTTGTCTCCAACAGACTTGAAGATCCCAATCTGGATCCCGCCGTCAGAGCTCACAGACATGGAAGAGAACACCAAGCCCACCAAGTCAGACTTGACAGGGGTAGAAAAGGCCCTGTGCTGTACTTGCCAGAAGACACAAGAAGAGAAGGACCGGGACAGGGACAACCGCATCTTCTTTAAAGTTTTTGAGAATTTTCTCCACAATGCCATCTTTCTGCCAAGGTATGTCACATCAGTGAACTCCTTACACTGTTTGCAAGCTCTGACCATTTTTTCAAGTGTAGACAGCAATTAAAGCACTGAACTTAATTGCCTTGGTGGGTCAATGTGAAGACAGAGGTAGTGCAGCGGTTTTAATGACTCCTCTGTGGAGCTAACAAGATCTGAGCATGGTGGGTGTGGATGGACCTGATGGACGCTGAGTTGGCCTGCTGGGCCTGGCCCTTTTGTTGGGTGGAGCAGATGAAGGAGACATGCTGAGTAGGATCCAAAGCCTCCTCAGAACTCGTGTGGCTTTTTATTGCTGTGGCAACGGTGGCACAAGGGTTGATGGGGTCTACCAGGCAGCAATTTGGACAAAACAAACAAACCCAGGAGAGAGATGAGATTAAATAGTCTGAAGGGCCTAGTTTGGCTACACACTAGCTGCTTATGCTTTTGTTCCCCGCAACAGGATTGACATCTGTGTTGTGTTATCTTTTAACTTGCTCGTGGCTATGTATGTTTCAGGGTTTCAGTGTTTTTCTCCCACACTTCTCAGATAGATAGATAGATTGATAGATATTCATATGTTAAAATGATAAGGTTTTTTTTTGATTGAACAGCATTGGAGTGACCTTTCCCTTCATGGTGTTGCCATGGAATTGGATCAATATGTCTTTGGTGTAAAACAGATTTTTTTTAAAAAAAAAAAGGCTTTTTGTTGTAATTGAACTGTTATCTATCTACACCTCCTCTTCTCTCTGACTGTGTTGATTTGTTCTAGTAGAAGTGTCTAGGAAACTGGCGGGTGGCAGGTCCCCGGCCTGCAGCGAGGAGCTCAGCCAGTGTATGCACAGACTCACCACTGTAACACAGCCAGCATTATTACAAACCACTCTAGGGAAAGGCCTTGAAAATCAGGGAGGCTTTTTTTCTTTTTCAAAAGTTCAGAGTTTAGACCCAGGGTGAAGGAAAAGAGGGTGCATGAAAACAGAAAGAAAAGGAAATGTTTTCCATTCTGTCCTCCTC